>JAVJIF010018498.1:0-81321 GCA_038442645.1 Agave tequilana
ACTGACAAAGAGGTAAACCTGAATCACCTGTGTACATTTGGTTATACCTCTTATGTACAATTATGAGCTAAGTCACAGGAGCAAGCTGGACCCAAAATCTAAAAGGTGCATCTTCATTGAATATGAAACTGATGAGTACAGCTATAGGTTCTGGGATCCCGAGAACCACAAGATCCTTAGGCACAAGGATGTAGTTTTCAACGAGCAGAAGACATACAAAAACTTGCAGACAGAGAGGAGCGCTTCAGAGAATAATCTCAAAGTGGCACCTCGGAGAGCAGCAGAGTGCTGCAGATTCGGGTTTGTCGAACTTGAAGATGCTCCCGTAGACAAGACTCGGAACATTCCCGAGGGAAATGTGGAATCCCGAGTAGCGCCTCTAACCCCCCAAACTGAGCTGAGGCGCTCAACCTGGAGACGAAGGCTCCAAAAAGATATTCTCCTACTTACACTATCTGTTATTGACTGACAGTGGTGAGCCCGAGTGTTATGAGGAGGCTTTTACAGTGGAAGCCAAGGCTGAGTGGGAGCTTGTTATAGACGATGAGATAGTGTCTCTCATGGAGAACCAAACATGGGATTTGGCTGAACTGTCAGAGAGCAAGCTGCCCTCCATAACAAGTAGGTCTACTGACTAAAGGAAGAGAATGATGGCACCAGGAAGTACAAGGCAAGGCTAGTTCTGAAGGGGTTTCAACAGTGAGAAGGTATTCACTTCAACGAGATTTTCTCTCCTGTTGTGAAACTTACTATCATTAGATCTGTGCTCAGTATTGTGACAATAGAAGATTTACATCTGGAACAGCTAGATGTTAAAATCGCGTTCCTCCATGGCAATTTAGAGGACATTTATATGTTGCAGCCACAGGGGTATATCATGCCCCGGAAGGAGCAATTGGTTTGCAAGCAAAAAAAGAGTCCTTATGGCTTGAAACAGGCTCTGAGGCAGTGGTATCTGAAGTTTGATAGATTCATGATTAGAAGTGGATTCACAAGACTGGAGGCTAATCATTGCTGCTATTCCAAGTGATTCGAGAATTCCTATATAATGCTACTGTTGTACATAATTGATATGCTTTTTGTTGGGTCCAGCATGAAAGAGATTGTGAATAAAGGCCAGCTTGGCGGAAGAATTCTCAATGAAAGACTTGGGTCCTGCGAGAAATTCTTGGAATGAGGATCAGCAGAGAGAAAAGAGTCTGTTGAAAGTACCACAGGCTGAGTACGTGAAAAAAATGCTGAAGAGGTTTAACTGGCAGATGCTAAACATGTGAGCGTTCCACTCGGAGGTCACTTCAAGCTTTCGGAGGCACAGACTCCGACGACAGAAGATGAGAAAGCTCTCATGTGGGAGGTGTCATATGCATCAGCTGTGGCCCTGTGGGCAGTTTGATGTATGCTATGGTCTGCACAAGATTATACATTGCTTAAGCAGTGAGAGTTGTCAGCAGATACATGAGCAACCCCGAGAAGAAGCACTGGAGAGTTATGAAGTGATCCTAAGATATCTGAAGGACAGTTCAGATATGTCATTGTGCTATGGAGGCACGGACGTTAAGCTGCTGGGATATGTTGACTCCAACTTTGTAGGTGATGTAGATAGTCGGAGGAGTACCACTGGTTATGTTTTCACTTTGAAAAGTAGAGCTGTGAGCTGGGTGTCTACGCTGCAGAAGATAGTTGCATTGTCGATGACGGAGGCCGAGTATGTCGCAGCAACAGAAGCTTACAAGGAGCTAATATGGCTGAAGATTTTTTTTAAGTAGCTCGAGGAGCAGGAGGCTCTGTCACTGCACAGTGACGCCAGAGCGCGATTGACCTTGCAAATAATTCGATCTATCACGATAGAACCAAGCATATTGATGTGCAGTACCACTTCATTCACAAGTTGTTGAAAGATAGTGTGTTCTAACTGTTGAAGATACACACGAGTCAGAATCTAACAGATATGTTGACTAAGGTGGTCACGGTGGAGAAGCTGAAAAGTTGTTCAACTTCTGTAGGTCTTCAAGCCTGAGGATTCGAGTTTGAGTCGCTCGGAGTTACTATTAGTCGGGAACGAGAGGAGTACGAGGAAAGATGAGATGTTGCTGCTATGTCGACTATCAGTATTCAAGTGGGAGATTGTTGAAATTGTGGAGCCTGATTATCGACCTTGACAGATAACCGCCCTCGGAGAAGTATTATGCAGGAAGAACTGTGAGGCCCAGTCGCACTGAGCAGTTAAGAAGTCGGAAAGTCCATCTTGGTGACTTGGAGGCAGGCCTCAAGAAGAGTCTCCCGAGGACTGGAATACCTCCTGACTCCCCAAGTAAAGACGTACTACAGGAGAGTGTAGACGAGCTTGGGGTTTCAGATGGAGGCATGTGTCAAGTGTTCGGGGGATCACTTGGAGTCTCTGGAGGAGCACTCCGAGCGACAAAGCAGAGGAACATCTCTGAGGCGCAGTGAAGTGCAGCGAATGCAATCTAGTCTTGAAACTTCGTGAGTAAACTCAAGCCACGTGTCAAGGGCAGTTTAGAAATGTTACAACTTGTAACCCTAGTTTTCTCTATAAAAGAAGATGCGCCGTAATTAGGATGTAGGTGGTGAAAAACTAGAGCTATTGTAAAGAGCAGTTGTGAGGTCTTCTTTAGCTCCCTATAATCTCTCGATAGTAGTGGATTTGTAAGCGACTCCGTAGTTTTTCCCTGTTTTGGGTTTTCTCTGTGTATTGTATTTTGATAGATATGCAATCTTGCTCCTTTTCGTTGATCTAATCTGTTCTTGGTCTGCCATCAAGAAAGGCCTTGCCCCCAACACAAGTTGTTTTTGTTGTGTTTTCTTTTTTCAATCAAAATTGTTACTATTGATATTACTTCACATTTCATATATTGAGTATTATGACTTTATGAGCATGAATAGGAAAAGTTGGCAGTTCTAATAAGTTCTATTGCATGAAGTAATTCGAAACCTACAAACACAATATTTTCACATTGAAATTCAATATTAAAGCTCAGAAGATACACTATATCTAGCAATCTCCAGTTGACAAAAATTAGCTCAAGCCATGTTCACATGTACTCACCAAAACAAAAAGCTTGGCTTGCTTGGTTTGTTAAATCTCAATTGCTAATTGAAGATCAAATCAAGTATAGGAAGACGTTTCCTAGCTTATACATGTTTTAGCATATATAGCAATAAAATTGGCAGAGAAAACAATCTTCAGTCAAATACGCTAGCCATGCTCAAGCATTATTATTATTTTGGGGGGGGGGTGCGTCGCGTTTGGTGTATGTGTGTGGTGTTAACAAAGGAAAAAAAAAAAAAAGAAAGTAAATGAAGGAATATGCAGGAACTTACATGTGTTCAGAAATCCTCTTGCATACAAAACATGTAGCAATATATTCCGCATACCCAACACTGCCACACTTACTACAAACTTTGTCCTGCATGAGATTTTTTTTGAAAAGAAAGCAGTAGTCATTTTAAAACTCCCCAGGAAGACAAACTCAAATGGAGCATTTAATTATGATTGAAAAGAAAATTATAGGAAGTTATAGCAAATAACATGGTCTTCTATGTATCATAGGTAAAATTGCAAAAAGTAACAAAGCAAGAAAGGTAATAATTCAATAGCTAAAGCTAAAGTTTAAATGAAGGCTTGAGAGGTGAGGTTGAAATTTTCATGGAGTGAATGATTTGGGGGTAAGTGCTATATATGTAAACTTGTTAAATCATGATACAAACAGATTAAATGTATTCTGAAACTTACTTCGTGCATTGAGCGGAGAAAATATCTACTGTTAGAACAGGTTGATTAAATTTTCAGTTTGAAACAGTACATGATAAATTTAATCATACTTTTTTGCCTCTTTAAAATTTTAAGTCATGGTCAGAGGAAGAATTAAATTAACAAAAGTGGACAAATATAGCGAAGCAAATAAGTAACATTCAAATTCATTTTTCATTTGCAAGGCAGTTTGGTGTAATCAGAACCAACTTTTCTTTAGTGTCACAGTGCTTACTATAAAGTCACAGGCTGGTAATTCGCCCTCCTTGAGGCCCGCTCTCATGAAAGCTCTTGGAGAAGGAAGAAAGTCTTCTTGAGTACCATTTTTTATTGTTTTTCTCAAAAGGTTGATCTACCACATTAGGTCATTATTATTACCATACCAAAACCATGACTATCAAATGAAAAAAAAATTCATATCCAACAGCCTGATAGCAATGCTAGCCCCTCGCTATAGAAATCACCCCTCAACAAGACAAAATCACCGTCCTTACAGCTTATGTAAACTTCAAAGCACGATATTAACACCTCGACAAGACACTCTCCTATATCTTATTTAGACTTCAAATCACAACATCGACTACTCAGATAGCGATAATGGATCAAAAACAGTATGACAATAATTACAAAAGAATAACACCCCAAAAACTAAAAATAAGAAACAATAATAAAGTTAAAAAGTTGAGACAATAGTACACCACCCGACTTCCTAGATCATTGATCATTGTCCTCACTTCCCCACCCTCATACCCCCTTCTATTGATCCAAATATGAGGGTGGCATTTTGTTTGGAAAGGGCAACATTGTCCATACCATAATACTCACAAATAGTCGTATTTAGTGTTGTTGAGAAACGAATTGGGAAGAAGAACACATATCAAATACACCAGAATTTTACGTGAAAACCCCAAATCGGGAAAAATCACGGAGCCGCACGCAAATCCACTATACTAACAGAGAGATATAATATCCCTAGTTTAATATATGTATGAATTAATATTTGATAATTATAATTTTAGCCCAGCCCACTTTCTTATTTTCTTTTCATACAAATTTATGTTCTCTTTTTCGACAGCCCAACCCACACAAGCCCACTCTCCTTTCACATTTCCTTTTCCATTTTTCTCTTATCTCATTTAACCAAGCCCAGGCCAAAGCCCAATCCCAAGTCTCCCTTCTCCTTTTCATTTTTATTTAATTATAAGCCTAAGCCCAAAAAGCCCACAAGCCCATGTTATTTTACCAATAAATAAATAAATAAATAAATATTAGCCCAAGGCCCAACCCACTACCCTGAAATACACCTAGAGGGGGGGGTGAATAGGTGTAATTGCTAATCTAATGCTCTTTTCAAATTTACTTAGGTGAGTGATGCAACGATCTCTCAAAAACACGACTAAGAGCCGAATACCCCTTGCGAGGTTCTGAACTCCTTCCTCCCAATTCCCTTAAATGGGTTAGAGGTGCGCAATGCAACCGTGTGTATTGAAGTGTGATCGAACAATTCCAAGTATGAAATGCGATGATGAAATGCACACAAGTATAGTAGCAAGGAATATTGAAGGCAAGTAAAATAAACAAGTAAGGATAGCACAAAAAAAAAGTTAGTTCACAAGCAATAAATTGGAAGTAATTTAAAGCAAGAAATTAAGCAAGAGGAACGCCAAGCCAATCGCAAACAAGTGATTTGTTTCGAGGTTCGAGCCCGTAGCTCTAGTCCCCGCCTTCACCTCCGTGAAGGGTTTCCACTATCCCCTTAGGATCCCGTACAAGTTAGGCCTCCAAAGACCTCAAGCCCGTAGCTTTACACCTTACAACGAAGCTCCACCGAAGAGCTTGTCTCCACAAGAACAAAGGTTACAACTTTGTGATCTCAACTAGACCACAACACTCTTTCTCTTTTACAAATCACTTCTTTTACAACACTCTCACTCTTTTACAACTTCACTTATAGAAGGAATATGAGATTTTGGCTCTATGAAGTGTGGTGAGAAAAGCTTCAGTTGTAGAGTGATATTAGAGATCAAACAACAACTGAAAAACAAACTTAAAAGAATGGAAATGAAAGCTTTAAACTATTTTTCTCTTTCTCTTCAAAAACAATGAAAACTTGTATTTTTCTTAGTAAATAACTAAGGCCTATTCCCACTATTTATAGGGAGAGAATAGGTTAAAACCCTGAATTTTCCTGCTAAAATCTTCTGCAAAAGCACCCCAACAACTCCTAAAAACTCTGTTAAAGAGAAACCCAAAAACAGTTTTTCAGAAATGCCCAAAGAGGAAAGAGCCGTGGGTGTTGGGCTTTGCTTACCGGTCGACTGCCGGTCGACCGGGTCTGCTGGCAAAAGAGCCGTTGAGGCTCCGGTCGACTGCCAGTCGACCGATCTCACAGAAGGAAACCCAGTTTCCTTCTATCGGTCGACCGACCCAGTCGACCGAAAGATACAGAGAGCAGACCACAAAAATCAGTCGACCGATATTTAGGGTCGGTCGACCGGCAGACATGCACAGCCTCGTGCATGTCTGGCCACAGCAGCCGGTCGACTGATATTTAGGGTCGGTCGACCGGTCTGCCTGGAAAACAGTTTTCTGGGCAGATTTTTGAGTTAGAAAAATTTGTAAAAATTCCTTAAAAAATCTTAAGCTAAGTGTTATGCTGAAAATAGTTTATATACATGTATTTAAACAAGTTTTGAAGATATAAGGCTTTGGGTACATGTATGTATAAACTAAGGCATAAACCTAGAAATAAATATTTTGAAAACATAGAACATACAAAACAAATGTGTGTGCAAATCCTAGAGCCAAAATTTACATATCCTATCTTTAACAAAAACTACACTTACAAGCTTCTAGGTCTTCAAGACTTCAACATGGGCAATCTTCACTTGATCTTCAATATTGCACTTTGAGCCCAATTTGACTTGTCTTGAATCCAATAGCTTGTATTTGAGTCCAAAATCTTTGTATATGAGTGAGAGTACTTCTAGTATGATAATAAACCTGAAACACACTTTTAAACAACAAATGATATTAGTACAAATAACTAATATGTTTTGTAATCATCAAAATACACTAAACATGGGTTGATTGTAACCTTGGGCCAACATACCCATCTCCCTTAGTTTCCTTTTTCTCTTTTATTTTCTTTTTCTTTTGGCCAAAAGGCCCAAGCCAACTCTCTCTTTATATTCATCTCCTCCTTCCTCTCCCACTGGACACCAAAACCTAACCTTAATCTTCACACGCCATCTTCTTCTTCTCCTTTCCTCATCTCTCCCTCTCATCCTCTCTCTTCTCTCCCCTCTGTCAACGATGGTGACAAACGCCACCGCACTCTTCCTCCGCCTGCACACTTGCAGCCACCACAAGCCGTCACCTCAAGCGTGAGCTCTCCTTCCTCCTCTTGTCCTCTTTCTCCTCCACCACGACATGCACCCACTATCGCCTCCACCACGTCGCATGCAAGACCGAGCATGCCACCCGCGTACCTGCGATCGCCATCGAGCCCTGAACACCTCACCTTGCCTCCTCATCCTCCTCAGCCCGCCACGCCCTCTTCTTCATCTTCTTACTACGCCAACACCCACCACCGCAAACTCCCCCTCTGTTGCCGCCTTCTTCTACCACGGTGGCTACTGTTGGCCCAAAGATTCATCACTCTAGTTTTGATGATGATTAACTCATGTAGTTATAGTACTAATAATCTTATATGTTTAAGTTTCAAATTTAATCAAGATCTTAGTTCAAGTGTTTAGCTTCAACAAAAAAACTCAAAATCAAGTTTTGAAGCTAAGAAGTGTTGATTCAAGAGCTCAAGCATAAAAGATACATCTAACACTCAAGGAAGAGTCAAGCTCAATGAATCAGGGTTTTGATTAAGTCAAATTGAAGAAGATTTGTTATTAAAGTTTGTAAGTGTTTAGAAATTTTGTAAAGTTTAAATTAGATTATATTGCTCAAGCTTACACATGAATACAAAGATTTTTCAAAACAATTTTATGATTTTTAGCTTATGGTTTTATGTTATGAAAAATTAAGTTAATCATATACACAAAATTTTTATGTATTTTCAAATTGTTTAAAACATGTTTTGATCATATAAATTTGTACTCTAAAATATTTTTAAATAATATAATTTTATATTTTCTAAAATAATATTTTAAAATAGTATTTTTAACTACCCATGTGCTAGGACAGCCAATAGCCATGAGCTGCTGTCGACTGCTGATACATGTACACAGGCTGAAAACAGCTCAGTTGTCGACAACCTCGTATAGTTGTCGATAGGAAAATCCAACAGAGACTTACTCTGAGCTCAGTTTGTCGACAACTGAGGCTTGCTGTCGAAAGATGAGTCAACAGAGACAGAGTCTGTCTCAGTTTGTCGACAGTCAAACTCAGTTGTCGACAGTGCTTGTGTTGATTTTGAAAAAATGTGACTGTTGAGCCATGCTTGTCGACAGGCATGTCCAGTTGTCGACTGTCAAGCAGTCAGCCTTGCCCGTTTTGATTCTAACGACTAGTTTCTTTTACAAATCAGTCCAGATTCATTTCCAACGGTTATTTTATGTTTTTAAAGATTTTTAACATGTTTGAAATAATTGGATTTTCTAAGTATTAGTCTCTAACCTTCTCCTATAAATAGGAGTAATTAGAGTGTTAAAAAAAAGTTTTGCAAAAAAATTTCAAACTTCTCACTCTAAATCTTTTGTGAAAAAGTTTTTGTTGAAGTTTTCAGTTCCAAATCTCTAGTTTTCTCTCATCCACACTGAGCTTTCAAATTCTTATCTATTCTATAAGTTGGGTTTGTAAGAGAGTTTGTTTGTGATCAAGAGTTGATCACAAGTTGTTTCAAATCTGTATTGTAAGTGGTTGGAGGTTGCAGCCTCGATCAAGCTTGCGGGCTTGTGTGTTTTGTTCTTGTGGGAACGAGTGGGGGACTTTGGTCTAAGAGTTCTTGAGGGAGCTTGTATGTGTTGCGACGCCGAGTGATCTTTCGAGATCGTGCATAGTGGAAATCTTTCATTACGGTGAAGGCGGGAATGTAAAGCAAGTTGCTCGAACCTCAAAACAAATCTCCCATGTTTGTGATTACTTAACTTTTTCTTTCAACTCAACTCTCTATTTATATCTTGCATACTAATTAATTGTGCTCAATCATATATGCATGATATTATGTCTTGTGCTTATTTGCCACTTATTTATATTGATATTGTTTTATGTGCTTGCACTCATTTAAATCAAGAAAACAAATGTGCACCTCAACTCTTATTTTAAGAGGAATCAAGAGAAGTTTAGAGCTCTTCACCGGATATATGACTTCATTTTTGGTTGTTGAGTTGGATTTATTTATTGTGCTGTGTTTTAATTAAGTATTAATTTCCGCATTGATTAGCCCCCCCCCCTCTAGGTGATTTCCGCTACCATTCATCGTCGGAGCCTCCTCTCAAGACTCCACCTCCTACTTCCTCACCCGACGCCGCCCACGTACCCGAGCACAACAGTCGATGCTACTCGCCGCGAGCCCGACCCCTCTCCTCTCGACCACCTTCTCTGCTCACATGAACTGCAAGCACCACGAACTACCCTCATTCGTCTCCATCTCTGCACTCAGTCCTCCCCACAACACCACCTCCACCTGCTCACGCCACCCTCGCACCGCAGCTACATCTCAGCTACATCTCCCACACTGCACTGCTGCCTGCAGACCCCAACCGCAGCACAACCCTCCCTCTCACCACCTTGTTGCAGCCACCGCCTCCACCCAACTACACCTCTCCTCCTTCCCTAGCTCCCCCGCAGTCTACACCACCATCGCCGCACCACCCACGGCTACACCCGAGCCTCTTCCATCGTCGTCGCACCACCTCTCAGGCCACAGCCCCTCTCTCTTTACCTGGCCTTCTCTTATTTTTCTTTCTTTTTTATATTGGATCCACACCAACAAGCAACCCAACCCAATTTCATAATTGAACCCAAATCCAAATTGTTTTGTGCAGTTCAGGTTCACCAGTACAGACCCATTAGTATGCATGTTTCGTTTCGGTTATTTCTCACTCGTCTGAAGCCCGAATCAAGTCATTTTTTAGGCGTTGGAATCACGTAAGCCAGAGCTACGCATCAGCGATAACTTATGTGAGTGTTGTCTATATTTTAAATAAATTATCTTTTTGTTATACATAAACTTATCTTGTAAAATTATTCATTAAATGTTTCGTTATTAAATTGCTTAATTAAATTTCCCAACGTCTAGAAAATTATAATTTTCATGATTTAATTTATTGCACAAATAATTTGCCCTATATTTTCATGCATATAAGTATTATAAATATTTTAAAGTAAATAATTATTAACTTTTGAAAAATAATTGTTTAATTAAGTAACTTTCTAGAATAATGAAAATTACCTAATGATTAATGAATTGTCAATCCTTAGATTCTTTCCAGATAATCTTTCTTTACGGAACAGATCTTGATATAGTTATTGAGGGTATTTAAAGTCATTTATAGTTCTTGATGGTGCTTAGTGTCAATTTTTAGTCATTGCTGGTGCTTGTAGTTTTTTTAGGAATCTTGATAGTTTTACCCAAATTAATTTTTTCCAATGATTTTGGTGATAGGCTCAGGATATGTCTCATATCTGAAAATTATCTTGCTCGCTTATTTATTATCAAGTGATTAATGCACTGATGTAGGATATATCTAGTGATGAATTTAGAACAATGATACAGTCTAGTTGTGGGTTCCGGAACTTGAAAGTCTAACTTCGCATGGAGAGAATAAGAGAATTTAGAATACTGAAGTACTTTTAATTCACCAAGCTTGAGGAATTATCCTTTGATGTCTTTGGTGAGTGTATTAAGATCAACTGTTAAGAGGCGTGTTATTGTTGTATCCTTGTATATATGGATGAGATCTTGATTTGTTTCTAGATGAGAACTGATAGTGGTTGGATCTTGATTTTACATTGAATATCTCACTTTTAATTTTGATGTGTGTCGTAGGCTGATTTGGGTTATTAGTAGCGAGAGTTTCTAAATTACTCGTTGATTTACTTTGTCAGAGTATTGATGATTACTTATAGATGTCGAGTATTAAATGTGAGGACAAATTCTAGATTTCATGTTCGAGGATGTTCCAATCTTTAGTAATGTTTTGATTTCGATCTCCGTGATTTATATGATTGGTGTATCTTGAAATAGACACTGTGTACCATACTTGATTATTGTGGAAGCCATATAGGGAAATCCATCATTGATTATTGAGATTAATAAATCTTGGATACGATGTATCAGACATTGTTACTTCCTCCATATTCCCTTATTATCACCTTTGCTTATTTTATTTACTGTAAGCATATTGATGAATTAGTAATCCCATGTTAGTAGTTTAATACATGTTACCAAAATCACTAGAACAACTCATGTTACATTATTATACTGTTTACATTGTTATTGAGCTAGCACCCATCAGAAAATGTGTGATGCTAAGTGTCACATGGAACTAAGTGCTACACGGAGCAAAGTGACACACCACATATAAAATAGTGGAAGCCGCCTCTTGAATCTGTGAGAGCCACCTCTAGAATTCATGGGGGCCATCTCTAAAGTCCCACATCACCTGGTAAAGTGTTAGTACTATGCAAACATTGATCAGACCGAGTAATCTAGATAATATAACATTAGACAACTTATAATGGGATTGGGAAAATTGATAGGGGAGACAGTATTTGTTACTTAGAATACAAATTGCACAGCCGAAAGAGGGTCCACTGTAGAGTTCCCCGGGGGATGACTGGCATCTCATCTATTTATATTGTTACTTCGCCTTCACGAAGAAATCTGCAAGAGGAATTTCTCAAAATAATTTTGTTTTGGGGGCTTCGCCCCCGAGCCCCCAAGAGGGGCTCACCGCCCCCTTCCAACCCCCACAGCGACCCAACCGCGTAGGTTGATCTGTGTAATGACTCTGCGTAGGTAACAAATCGTCAAGGTAATAGTTAGGCTTCACAACTTAATAATCTCCTACTTGGAGACTGATTTTGACATAGGAGCGACACACCATCTCTCTGTCGTATTATACCAACTCTCAACTCAGTGAATTTACTGTGACTCAACTCCGGATCCTCAGTCTTGAAGACTCACAAAAGCTGACAGGGTTTCATCTTCTCCATCGTGACCACCTTGATCAATATAGCTAAAGGATTCTGACTTATGTGTATCTCTCCGGTAACAACACACCATCCTTCAAAAGTATGTGAATGAAGTGATACCACACATCAATGGGCTTGGTTCTGTCATGATAGACTAGATTATTGACAAGATTTATAGCACTCTGGTTATCACTGTGCAATGAAGGGCTCACCTGCTCCTTGCCAAGCTCTTTCATAAAATCATTCAGCAATATTAACTCCTTGCAAGCTTTTGTCACTACAACAGACAAGGCAACTATCTTCTGCAGTCTCAACACCTAGCTTACTACTCTACTACACAGCGTGAAGACATAATCAGTAGTACTTCGACTATCTACATCACCCATAAAGCCAGAATCAACATATCTGTGCAGATGAACGCCTGTGCCTTCATAGCACAAAATCATATCTGAACTTTCTTTCAGATATTTCAAGATCCACTTAACTGCTCTCTACTGCTCTGCCCGAGTTGCTCATGTTTTTGCTGACAACTCCCACTGCTTGAGTAATGTTTGGCTCATATAGACCATTGCATACATCAAGCTGCCCACAGCTGATGCATATGGCACCTTCGATATAAGAACCTTCTCATCTTCAATCTTCGGTTCTTGTGCTTCAAGAGCTTAAAGTGAGCTCCGAGCATGACATTTACGTGTTCAGCATCCACCATGTTAAATCTCCTCAGCTTCTCAATGTACTCTTCTTGTGATAGCTTCAACGGTCTTCTTTCTCTCTGTTGATCCTCATTTCAAGTATCTTCTTCGTGGGACCCAAGTCCTTCCTTGAGAATTCCCTTACCAACTGAGCTTTGAGATTCATAACCAGTATTCGAAAACTCGACCGAGTCGTATCCGACTCGGCGACTGACGAGATGAGTCCGAGACCCAGTTCGAACTTTCCATCTCAGTTTCGACTGACTCGGTCTGACTCGGAGTCAACTTGGCCGATTCGGCCGAGACTTGACTAATTCGGGTTGACTCAGCCGAGTTGACCGAGTTGGCTCCGAGTCAAACCGAGTCGGTCTTGATCATGTCACCCGTGACTCCGTCGAGTTAAAAAGAGAGAAAAAAGGGGAAAGGGAGAAAAAAGAGATATCTTTGCCGCTCGTCGATCTCCTTGCATTGTCGTTGCCGTTCGTCGCGATCGACAACTTCGTCGTGAGCCCTTGCCATCACCGTCGTCGCCACCTCCCAGGTCTCTTCTTCCTCCGATCTCTCACTCTCTCCCCCCGATCTCTCTCCTCTCTCCCTCTCCTCTCATCTCCGATCTCTTTCCTCTTTCCCGCTTTATCTCCCTACTCTATTCCTCTCTCTCTTTCTCGTCTCTCTAACTCTCTCTCCCCTCCCTCCCTCTCTCCCCATCTCTGTCCCGATCTCTCTCAGCCACTCAGTCACTGAGGGAGAGATCGGGACAAAGGACAGTAGGGGAGACAGAAGAGAGCAAGAGGAGAGAGGTCGGGAAAGGAGAGGGTGAGGGTGAGTGAAAGGGGAGAGGGTGAGTAGAGGAGAGGAAGAGATTAGGAGAGGAGAGGGAGAAGGGTGAGTGAGTGGGAGAAAGAGGGGGAGAGACATAAGAGACAAGGAAAGGAGAGAGATCAGAAGAGGGGAGTGAGAGGGTGAGGGTGAGGGTGAGAGCGTCAGAGTGAGGGAGAGATTAAGTGAGAGTGAGAGACAGAGAGTAAGACAGGAGGAGAAGGAGGAGAGAGTCTGAGCGGAGAGAGAGTGCTTGAGCGAGACAGAGAGGAGGAGAGAGAGTGAGTGAAACAGAAAAGGGACAGAGATTAAGTCTCACCATCTCTATGTTAGTATGTTAGGTGATATGCTTTGGACATGTGATACATGAATGTTGATGTCTACATTTTTTTAAGATTTTTTGTTGTGATTTTTTTCAGAATTTTTGGAGCTTTCTATGTAGCGTTTTGTGTGTAGCACCCGAGACCGATCCGAGTCGCCGCGACCGATCCGTCTCAGTGTCCGCCGAGTCGGCAGCCGAGACCGCGACTTTGAACCATGTTCATAACCTCCTTCATGCTTGAACCACCAACAAGCATGTCATCTATATACAAAAGTAGTATGATGTACGAATTCTCATAATACTTGAAATAGTAACAAAAATCAGCTTGCAATCTCGTGTATCCACTATTAGCCATAAGTCTGTCGAACTTCGAATATCACTGCCTAGGAGCTTGTTTCAAACCAGAGACTCTTCTTGAGCTGGCAAACTAAATGCTCCTTATCCAACATGATACATCCTAGTGGCTGCATCATATAGATGTCCTTCAAATCATCATAGAGAAACACAATTTTAACATCCAACTATCTAATTGTAAATCCTCTGCTGCCACAATACTTAAAACAGATTTAATAGTGGTTAACTTCACAATAGGAGAGAAAATATCAGTAAAATTAATACCTTCCTGCTGTTGAAATTCCTCCATAACCAATCTCGCCTTATACCCTTTAGTACCGTCATTCTCCTTCAACAGATAAACACATTTGTTATGCAGGACTTTCTTATCTTCGAGCACCTCAACCAAATTCAATGTTTGGTTCTTCATGAAAGATTTCATCTCATCACTCATAGCAAGCTCCCACTTGTCCTTAGCTTTCACTGTAAAACTTCCTCATAACACTCGGGTTCACCAGTCAGTCAACAACAGAGTGTAAGGAGAGTATCTCTTCGGAGCTTTGGTTGGCATGGTCGATCGCCTCACCTCAGTTTTGGGGGTCAGAGGCTCTACTCGAGATTCCTCATTCTCTGCCGAAATGCTCTGAATTCTCTACAGAAACATCATCAAGTTCAACAAACTCCGAATCGCTCTGCTGCTCCGGAGTACTCCTCTCTGTCAGAAAGTCCTTGTACACCATCCTCTCATTGAATATGACATCCGTATACCTAAAAATCTTTCGGCCCTCCGGATCACAAAATCGATAGTCGTACTTGCTTGTTTCGTAACCAATTAAAATGCACCTCTTGGGCTTAGGATCCAACTTCCTCTGCAATCTAGTATAACATGCACACAAAAGATACATCAAATGTACGCATATGGTTCAGGTTTACCTCTTTTTGGTCCATGCTTCCTCCGAAATCCCACAATTAAGAGTCACCGAAGGTCCTCTATTGATCAGATATATTGCCGTGTTGATTACATCTGCCAAAAACTGCTTGGGCAATTCTTCATGTATCCGCATGCTCCTAGCATGCTCCAGAATGGTCCTTTCCATGCGCTCGGCCACCCTATTCTGATGAGAATTTTTTGAACTGTCTTCACTCTTTTGATTCTCCGATTAGCGTAGAACTCCTCAAATTTGCTATTGCAGTATTCGCTCTCATTATCTGACTTCAAACACTTAAACTTCAGTGTATCATTTTCAACTTGGGCTAATCACTTCTCAAACACATGAAACACGTTTGATTTTTTACTTCAAGAAGTAAATCTAGATCTTTCTACTTGCATCATCAATAAAGGTCACAAAAATATAATGAGCCACCAAGAGAAGGAACAAAAGCCTTACTCTATACGTCAGTATGAACTAGCTCTAACTTTCTGCCTTCAGGGACTTCTCCACCTTCGAGAAACTGAGTCACCTCTGCTTCGCATAGACACAGTCTTCACAAAAATCTAAATCGATAAACTTCAACCCTAACAACTTGCCTTTGGAGAGCATAGCCTTCATTCCCTTCTCGCTCATATGCCCAAGTCGATGATGCCATACAACGGCATCCACATCCGTTGTTGCAACTGAAATTGAAACCATAGAGCTCGATGTCATGTAGAGGGTGCCTTCCTTTTTGCCATATGTTGTGATCATGACACTCTTTGTGATCTTACACAAATCACTGTCGAAGATAGTTTTCATCCCGGCATCCACAAGTTGATCAACAGATATCAGATTTCTCTTCAGCTTCGGTACGTACCCAATGTTCTTCAATTTCATCGTCAAGCCATTTAAGATGTTGATTGTCACATCGCCCTCACCAATGATGTTGCACGGTTCATCTCCCAAATACACCTGTTAAGGTCTCCTTTCATATAATTTCGAAAGATTTCGTGACGGGAAATGACATGAAAGGAGGCACCTGAATCAATAACACACGATTCGTTGGATCGAAGAGACTCAGGACATCAAATGCATCGCTGCCCGTACATATATTGAATCTCTCTCTCTGCCTTTGCCATCTTTATCCTTCTTCTGCTTGCAGTCCCTTTGAAAATACATTTTCTCACCACACTGCCAACACCTGACACCCTTGATTAGAATTTACTTCTCCCAAATCTGAACTTGAATTTGTTGTTCTTTTTTCCTCTGTTCATCGACCTTCCTCTCATTTTAACACTCAAGGCACACCCTTATGTCTTGGTCGCACCCGATGACTTTCTGAGCGCCTCTTTGCTGAGAAGAGTACCCACCGCATCATCAAACTTCAAGATTCCTATCCCACAGAAATTGCTCACCGCCATTACAAGATCATCTCAGGTCTGTGGTAGACTGGACAATAAAACCAGTGCATGAACTTGTCTCAAAAGTTGATCCCAACATGTTCTAACTCACTCGTCGCGTGTTGATTTCATTGAGATGCTCAGCGACGCTTCCGTTGTCTGCCATCTTCAGGTTGAACAACTTCATCAAGAAAACCTTGTTCGATATCGAAGATTTCTCATACATCTTCGATAGAACCGCCATCAAGTCTTGGTTTGTCTTCTCCCTGGAGATGTTAAACGCAACTGTCAATGTCAAGAATAATCAGATCGCCCCCAGGACTTTCCGATCTAAGACCTCTCACTTGTTGTCGGTCATCTTCTTTGGCTTTTGGACCTTTCTACCGAGAGGAAGATAGAGATCTTTCTTGTACTACCAGAATCTGAAGTTCACGCTGTTGAGCCTTTCGACTCTGATCTTTCCTTCTTCCGTCATCATGAACCGTAGCTCTGATACCAGTTCTTGTTAAGAAACGAATTGGGAAGAAGAAAGAACACCAATCAGATACACAATCTAAAACACTAGAATATTCGTGAAAAACCCAAATCGGGAAAAATCACAGAGTCGCACGCAAATCTACTATATTATTAGAGAGATTACAGGAGAATAAGAGAGAACCTCACAGCCGCTCTGTATTTATAATGACATACACAGACGGCACATCTACTATTATAGAGAAAATTAGGGTTACAAGTTATGAAATCACCAAACTGCCTTTGACGTGTTCCCCACATTTTACAAGTTGTGAAGCTTCCAGACTGGACTGCTTCTCCGCTATGCATCTCCGAGGTGCTACTCTGCACTGTCGCTTCGGAGTGCTCCTTCGGTTAGATGCTTCGGAGTGCTCCTCCACTCTAGTGATGCCATCTACTACTCCGGAACGAGATTACAGCCTTGCCCTCAACCTAAAACGTCGAACTCGCCCAACCTCTTTACCAAGAGTGCTTCGCCTTCGCTCCGGTATCTGCAAGAGGAACTTTTCAAAGTAATTTGTTTTCTCCCGAGCTCCCGGGAGGGGGGCTCCCCGCCCCATTCCAACCGCCACGGCAACCTGACCACGCAGGTCGATCTGCGTAATGATTCTACATAAGTCGATCAATCGTCAAGGCAATAATCAGGCTCCACAACTTAACATTTAGTATATTGTTCACCAACCAATATCATGACGATACTAAATCTATGGTGAATTTTGTTTCAATTTCTATACTACTATGTATGATGACAACACATGATTAGAGAATGTGTATATGCTTAGAATCCTATAGTTGAATTTATTTTAAGGACAATTTTTGTATAGCTTGAAGCTTCAACATGATATTGCAAATGTTTGTCAACACGACCTAACAAAAACGTAGGAATCAGGGATGTAATTTCTATGAGGCTCTTGGGGTTCATACCTCAAAGAAGAATGTGATTTCATATGATAACAGTATCAGCTTATCTTTATGTCTAAAATACCATATATTGTTAACATTCTTTGGCAGGGTTGACATCAGGTTGAGTCGTTGACAGTTGGTTTAGTAGCGCTCCATAGATGATTCGACTAAAACGAACAATTGTTTAGCAACTGATTCAAAAAATTACAATGATACCATATACCTCTTTTCCCATGTTTCTCTATTCCTATCTTTCCTAAAAATGTGCACTGATAACTAGTTTCAAAAGGTAATAATAATTGCGGAGTAAAGTGTAGACATAATTGTCATCATCTATGAAACTAAAGAAAGCAGCAAGCAGAACAAGCTAGAGCAAGAAAGTATCCAGCATAAACCATTCACATTGCATGAAAAAGGGGGAAAACTACACAATCATCCTACTGTGCATAACAAACCCTCGGAGAAGAACAAACCCAAGAATGAAATAAAACCAACAATTTGGGTCTTCTTCATCTACAGGGAGAAATGAAGATGGAGAGGGTTCTTGAATGAAAACCCATTTCAAACAGGTGGTCCATACCACAACATTAATCTCATATCATAACAACTAACCAAAAAACCCACATCAAAAAGGCATTTTTATTTGAGCAAGAACAATGCAAACGAACAAAATTAAGAGAAACCCATCACAGCAACAACTACAAGCACCACAAATTCCAACACAAATTCAAGAATCCCACACCCCAAATGATCTCATAGAACAAAAACAGCATAAGCTAGAAGGAAATGGCTCACTATGGCGACGAAATTCTTGGAACAGCTCATCTTCGACGAGAGTGAGAGAGAGAGATTCACATAGCGTGAAGGGTTTTTTTTTTTATTTTTCCCCCCATAGACAGGGAAAGAAAAGTGTGGTCTCAGGGATTTATTGTGCTGTGAGCCCGTGAATATTCACTACACAGTCTACACTAGGTGGCTCGTGTACGGAGAGGGCTGTTTAGCAAAATTAGTCCAAATCTGCTCATTTTCGGAGAGCTCAATGGGGCCGCATAATTGCAGCAGGTTCCTTGTACAGTTGTACTGCCTGCATCTGTTCCTTTTTAGCTTTAAGGAGAAGAGTTAGGGGCCGTTTGTTCCGCGTAAAACTCCGTAATTCGTAAATGACTTACTATTCAGTTACAACTACGGCGTTTGTTTGGACCGTAATTCGTAAAACACTTACGTAACTCAACTAACACTCACTTGCAACTCAGTTACCACTCACTTACAGCCCAGTTACAGTTAATTTTGTGGTCATACAAATTTGTATTATTTTTTTTATATTAATATTAAAAAATTTAATATTTAACTTTTTTAATATTTATTTGCAGTATTAAAACTTTTAAAATCACCAAATAGTTAATTTTGTTGTCAACTTTTTCACTTACGACTTATACATTACGACAACCAAACACCGTAAAGTACAATACACTTTCCCACTTTACAATTTTATATTACCAACCAAACACCGTAAAATTTACATACATGTAACTCATTTACAATTGTAAAAGACTTTACCAATTACGGCCAGTTATGACAACCAAACAGACCCTTAATGGAACCATGTAGTTACTATTTCTGTATTCATATTCATTACATTTCCGATGGTAGTTGAGGAGGAGGGGTTTCCTTGTTTAATTTTTATTTGGATTATTGACTTGTGCGGTGCAAGTTATGAGAAAAACGATCAGTGTCTTGAAAGAAAAAGATATAAATGAAAATTTGTCTAGGAATGAATTCCAGATTTTAAAATATTTATAATATATGTGTGTATGTGTTAAAACAATTGAAGAAAAACTGAGAATTGTATATATTATTGATGAGGGTAATGTCTGAATATTTAGACACTAAAATTATATAATAAGGAAATATTTACTCCTAATACAATTAGTATTGTATAGTCCTAATCCTAATATTATTCTTAACATCCCCTCGAAAATATCTAATCACTGATATTGATGATATTGATGCTTATGATGTAAGGATTGGGCACCATCCCAAAAGTCTAGCCTTTTATGTGGAGTTAACTAAATCCTTATGTACTCAAAATCATCCCCATTCTAGCCGATGTGGTACTATTTGTTTGAACCCAACTTAACAATCCCCCTTGAACAAACAGTCTCCTTGTAAACTCAA
This sequence comes from Agave tequilana, assembly GCA_038442645.1. Classification (NCBI taxonomy): domain Eukaryota; kingdom Viridiplantae; phylum Streptophyta; class Magnoliopsida; order Asparagales; family Asparagaceae; genus Agave; species Agave tequilana. The sequence continues at coordinate 19,998 of JAVJIF010018498.1, forward strand.
TCTACACACCTAAAAGATCATCTTCACACCCAAAAGATCATATGCTAGATCGAGATCCTCTCACTGCGTTACGGCACACGCTTTACGTGAAGCACCACTGCAGCATGTTACTCCTCTTCACCGCGTTGGAGGCACACGCCTTACGTAAAGCAGGAGAACTGCTGCCAAATCCTCAAAAACCTAACTAGCTTTACAGGGACATGCTGCGCATTTTGCGCCCCGGGGGGATTGAACACCAACCGCACACACGACTAAGATCGGGGCATGGCTCTGATACTAATTGTAAAGACTTGAGGCACATCCCAAAGACTAGCCTCCTAAGTGGAGTTGCCTAAATCCTTATATATCTAAGGTCATCCCCATGTCTAACTGATGTGGGACTATTTGTTCAAACCCAACTCAACAAACAATTGTTGTGATTTGTTTCGATTGCTAAAAAAAGTACATCTTCTACGTTTCCGCTACTGAGTATTCAACTTGTTGTTTATCTCTTGTTGTATCGATGTTGATCACAACAATTGGTATCAGAGTTGTAAAACCCCATTCCCAGAATATGTACATAGATACGTATTCTGATTTTCTGATCGGATTCTTTTGATTTTTCCTCGTATTTAATTTTGTTTTATGATTATTTATATCATAATTTGGTATTTGGATCCGGATTCTTGGATTCAGAATCAACCCGAGTCTGAACCAGGGACCAGATCCAGTATATTGATTAATTTAACCTTTCTAGTAATCAGATTTGACCAATTTCAGTTTTAAACATCGTTTTCTAATATTTTAGATTTTTTATGATTTTTAAATTTTTCTGGATTAAAAAACAAAATCTCCAAAACCGGTATCGACCAGTGCCGCTGATCGATTCTCAGATTTTTTAAATTACAAACAGAATTAAATTTCTACAAACTGCTTTATATCATGCGTGGCCAACCCTTCGTGGTCGTTTAGCCTCTGGGCTTAATTACTCTGCGGTTCTATATCAGCTTTCGGGCTTAAACCCTCCAGGTCTTCTAGCTTTGTCGAGAGCCTAACTAAGCCGTGTGACTGTGTAATTAGCCTATTGGACACCTCGTCAGGCACGGCTTACTATGCTCCCGCTTGGCTTGAACCCCTGGGTTTCAATAGTTGTACCGTGTGTAACACCCCATTCTCGAAATACGTACTTAGTTGCGTATTCAGATTTTCTGATCGTATTTCTCAATTTACTTCATATATTTATTTTTTTATGTGATCGTTTTGCATTGAATCCGGATTCGTGAACTCGGAGTCAGCCCCAGTTTGAAGCAGGGACCCGATCCCAGTATACTAATCGATTTGACATTTCTGGTAGTTTGATTTAACCAATTTTAGTTTTAAACACTGTTTTCTAATATTATAGATTTTTCATGATTTTTCAGATTTTTTCTGAATTATTTTTATAAAAACTCTAAAATCGGGATTAATCGGTACCACTGGTTTAATCTCAGATTTTTAATTTGCATATGAAGTCGAATTTCAAGAAATCGCTTTCATATATTTTCTTAGAATAATATTTACTATCTAAATACATTTTTCGAGAATTTTCAAAATTTAACAAATTTTGGACAGATTTGGTGTCGGCAAATATTGACGGTCGATTTTTGAATTTTTATTTTGAAAATCGTAAAGAATTTTTGAAACGAATTTCACCATAATTCTTAAAATAATATTCTTAATTTTGAGAATTTTTGCGGGTCGTTCGGAGATCCTTAATTTTTGTACGATTCCGGTATTTTTCATAAAGTTTTCCGCATCCGCAACCAAATTCGGGGAATCCGTCATTCTAATTATTTTCACTTTTTCTTCCAATCAAATATTTTTCTTTTTCCTTTTCCTTTTTCTTCCCCTCCTTTTTCTTCCACCATATTCTAAAAATTTCTCCATTCTTCCATTACATTCTACAACCCTCCTTCAAAATATCTCCTCCAAAATATCCCAAACCACTCAACCCCCTCTCCCATCACCATGGCCAACCAAAGACACCCACCCCTCTCCATTTTTACAAAAAAAACCCTCACCCTAATCTTTTTTTCTTCTCCTTTAACTCCAATCCCTAATACAATCCCTTTTCTTCTTTTTCCCTTTTCATTTCTCCATCAAAGCCCTAATCACCACCAACTCCTCCTTCATCTCCACCACAACCACAATAATCACAATATCTACAACTCCTACCATCATCTTCTTCCTTCTCCATCTCCATTTATTCCACCACAACTCCAAAATACCACCAAAATCCCACCATCTCCTTTACCTTCTCCAAAACTACAACCACCACTAAATCCTTCCAAAAAACCACCACTCCACCACCTATCCCTAGGCTGGCCACCATGCTTGGCTAGAGGCCGAGCTCCTCCTCCCCGGCAACATCTCCGGCGACCATTCCGGCGACAACTTCAACAACAACACTAACGTCACCACCACCCTCTTTACTACACCATCTTCACCACCATCTCCTCTACTCTTCTCAACCACTACCACCATCACTATCACCACCATAACAGCAGCTTCATCACTACCATTTCAAGCTCCCACATCACCCTCCCCATTTCTCCATCTCCTTCCTTTTCATTCTCCACCAAAAAATCACCACCACCACCATTATAAATCTTCCATCTTCAGCATCACCTCTTCTATTTCCTTCCCTATCACCACCATCTTCACTTCCACCATCACAACACCACCTTCATCACCACTACTTCCATCTCCAACATCACCTTCATAATCGCCGAGAGTGCACCTAGACCCCATCGTACTTTAGCCTCCGGGCTCCACCCACTTCCTCGAATGAGGAGTGCGCTTAGACTGTCAAGTCTCTCAGCTACGCCTGGTAGGTATGCTCAGTGCTTAGCGCTTTATTCACTAGATTCGCCTAGGCGAAATACTGTCAGATTTTCTACTCGCATCTTAAGTCGAGTCATTTCGGTAACCCCGCCAAGCGCTTTAGTGACTAAACACTGTTCGCTGTCTATGCCTCCAGCTTGCTCAGCTCTGCTTGATTGTGCTCAGCAGCTCAGCTATTACTCTATCACTTATTATGTACATGCTTGATATGTTAACACTTGACATACTATTACTTGATACCTGTCATCTACATACTAATACCTGACACATATCTGTGTCACTTGACAACTGATGTGTTATCACATGACATTCGACATGCTACTACTTGACACTTGCTCCTTGTTAAGACATGACTTATCATCTGTCCCCTGTCATGATATCACTTATCACTTGACCCTGTTATGACATGACTTATCACCTACCTCCTGTTATGGCATCACTTATCACCTGCCTAATATCACCCTCATGTCATGCTATCACCTGACATCTGGCATAACGTACCTGACTCTTATAATTATCTCGATAACGGGAATGATAACCTGTCATCTTGATTACATCTTGATATACTCTAATACAAATCGTACTCTTGATACACCTGTACTCCTGACACTCTAGACTTGTTCCATCTCATTCCCGAAATCTGATAATTATCTAATAAACTATAAAGAGGGATAACTTACATCGGGTCGGGGGAAACTTGCGAATATCAATATATGTTTGTGTTACAGTGGTATTAGGTATGTTGTACAACTAAATCTTCCGGTCTGACCTGAGGGCCTCCAGGTGACCGAGGGGAGCGCTGGCTCCCTCCTTCTTGGTACCATCTAGATAAGGGCATCCTATAAGACCCTCCTGAACGCCTCGCGGCAGATTCCATCCTCCAGCAACCGAACAATCCTGGGCTGTGGTCCCGGGTATGTACGGAACCCACTGTAAATATTGTTCGTTGATAGCACCATTGGTTTCCAATAACAATCTTACTTTACTCAGATATTGTAACGCCCCGGTCCTGCGGGTACGGGGACGTCACTGCAACGTATATACGCAGGTCAGAAATACCCTCACGTATATACGCTAAGCATCAGTACAGGCAAGAATCAGAGTACGGAAGCAAGTGGTGCATTATACATTCCAACATATGAGTATAATTACAAAGTTATCACCAGAGGTGATAAATATTACAAGAATATTACATCACTGATAGGCGCAAATGCGAGAATACAAAGAGATGTACATAAATGAACAGTACAAAAGGGCGCTCACGAGATAACTGGAGAAGCCGCGAGCCAACAAGGGGGAGCAAGGATGGGACTGGAGCTACAGCTGATCTGTCTGCTCCACAGAAGTAAGCTTGATCCTCAGCAAGAAGATCCCCTTCGGTCCAAGCTCCAGACCTGGACATGAGGATCCAGAGGAGTCAGAACTCCCCAGGTGAGTGGTGATGCAAATGCCAGATGGCGTGCCAAGATAAGTACAAGTGTATTGATAAAACTGAATCATAAGCATGCATTGAAAGCTGTGTCGTGAGCATAAGCATGCAGGAGCAAGTAGATATAAAACAAGTGATATCAAGTAGGAAGTACTCATGGTATGATAAGATAAGAACAGGAGACTAGAGGAGTGGAATACAAGTGGTAAAGCAGGATGTGAACATGTATAGTATAATAATCATAAAACTGGAAATCCGATGTAAATTCGATAGAAGCAAACTCAGCAAAGCATACAACAGACCCATACTTGGCATCTTTTATTATTATTACTCGTCTGACCCATATATCTAGGTATGTGTCCTGGTGTACATCTCAACACACATACATCCATATATAAGCAAGCTGAGGTTTGTTACTGGAAGCTGATGAAGAACTGATAGCTCATACTTATAGTAGTTCCCGACCGCCCGGGACACAGCCATTTGGGGGCCTGAAATCCCCCTAACACGCATCTTCTGGGGCCTGAAATCCCCCTAACACGAATCGTCAATTTTGGTATTCCACTACTATAAGCAAGGCACCATACCGGCATCCATCACTTCCTCCATTCCCCGTGCAAGTTATCCTTTTTATGGCTTATTAAACATAATTATCAGATTACGGGAATGAGTAGGAACATAACTTGTCATAACAGGAGTACATAACAGGCATAACAGGAATCATAACAAGCATAACGGGAGTTCATAAGAAGAAATCAGGTACTACATTCCCGTAATGTGATAATCATGAGTACAGAGTTATTCGTAACAGGTATCAGGTTTTATCACACCAATGACAAGTGTCCATGTAGATGACAGGTGATAAGTCAAGTAATAACCGGAGACAGGTGGTATAACATGAGCCAGTGTCAAGTAGTAGCATGTTGGGTGTCAGGTGATACAATTAAGCGGAGCTTAAGCAAGCTGGAGGTATGAATAGCAAACAGTGTTTAACACTGGAGCGTCTGGCGAGGTTACCGGGACGACTCGGCTTAAAGTGCGAGTAGAAAATCCGGCAGCATCTCGCCTAGACGAATCTAGTGGTAAAGTGCTGAACGCTGATCATGATAACCAGGCGGAGCTGAGAAACCTGACGGTCCCAATCACCTCTCTTTCAAGATAGTGAGAGACCGGAGGCTGAAGGACGGAGAGACCTGTCGGTCCCAATCACTTCCCTTTCGAGATAGTGAGAGACTGGAGGCTGAAGGACGGAGAGACCTGACGGTCCCAATCACTTCCCTTTCGAGATAGTGAGAGACCGGAGGCTGAAGGACGGAGAGACCTGTCGGTCCCAATCACTTCCCTTTCGAGATAGTGAGAGACCGGAGGCTGAAGGACGGGGAGACCTGTCGGTCCCAATCACTTCCCTTTCGAGATGGTGAGAGATCAGAGGCTGAAGGACGGGGAGACCTGTCGGTCCCAATCACTTCCCTTTCTAGATGGTGAGAGATCGGAGGTCAAGAACGCTCGGGGTTTAAGCGTACTCTCGGTGGCTACTAGCCATCCCAGGAGTGGGCAGAAACCCGGAGTCGGTACAAGAGTACATGCAATGTTAATACTGCTTAGGCATGACAATGTGCGAGGGTAGCTAATCTACCGTAGAGTAGTGAAGCCTGAAGGCTGAGTAGAGGTACCGGGTGCCCGCACGAGTTGTTCTATCCTATTACAAGCATTACAGTATATCAGTCCAGTTCGAGTCAAGACATGTCCACAGAATACAACACACACACACACACCCATACAACCACACCGCACTGATACTAAATACAACATAATAAAATACAAGTCCATTTTCTTGGCGAGGAAAGTCACTCGCCTAAAACGCCACTTTTGAAGCTTTGCGCGTTCGAATCCCGGGGAGAGGAAAAACACCAAGCGAGCAAAGGAAAAGGGGCCTTGGCCCTTGGGTGGCCGCCGGCCCTAGGGTGGTGCGCCACCCCTTGGTGGTGGCCTAGGAAGTGGCCGGCCCCAAGGAGAGGGAGGGAGAGAGGAAGGGAAGGTGATTTCTTTGGTGGTGGTGTTATTTGGTGAAGAAGATGGATTTTGGTGGAGTAATGAAAAGGGAAATGAAAGAGGTGATGATGAAGGTGATGTTGGAGGTTGAAGTAGTTGAGAAGGAGGTGGTGTTGTGGTGGTAAGAGTGGAGATGGTGGTGATGGAGAAGAAATGAAAAGGAGATGGTGGTGAAGATGGAAGATTTTGAGTGGTGGTGATGAATATTTAGAGGTGGTGAAGTTGTCGCCGGAAAAGTCACCGGAAAGATCGTCGGAGTGGTCACCGGAGGTGTTGCCGGAGAAGAAGGGCTCGGCCCCTTGCTAGGGAGGGTGGCCGGCCTAGGTATAGGTGGTGGAGTGGTGGTTTGGTGAAGGATTTTAGTGGTGGTGGTATGTTTGGAGAAGGTAAATTGGGTGTTTGGATTTTGGTGGAGTTTTTGGAGTTTGTGGTGGTTTAAATGGAGATGGAGGAGGAAGAAGATGAAGGTAGGGAGTTGGAGAAGTTGTAGTGGTTGTTGTTGTGGTGGAGGTGAAGGAGGAGTTGGTGGTGGTTAAGGTTTTGGTGAAGATAAAATGAAGTGGAAAGGAGAAGGAAAAGTTTATATAGGAATTGGATTTGTGAAGGTGATGTAAAAGTGTTTTAGGGAGGGGGTTTTTGTAAAATGGAGGGGGGAGGTGGCTCTTGGCCGGCCATGGTGATGGGAGAGGGGTTTGAGTGGTTTGGGATATTTTGGAGGAGATATTTTGGTAGAAATGTGGAAAAAAATGGAAGAATGGAGAATGTTGTAGAATTTGGTGGAAGGAAAAGGAAGGAAAGAAAAAGGAAAAAGGAAAAGAAAATGAAAAAAGGAATATATTTTCTTGAAATAAAAAGTGAAAATGATTAGAGTGGCGGATTCCCGGGATTCGGTTACGGATGCGGAAAACTTTCGGAAAAATACCGAAATCGTCCGAAAATCAAGTATCTCGGAACGACCCGTAAAAATTCTCAAAAATCAAGAATATTATTTTAAGATTCATGGTGAAATTAGTTTTAAGAAATTCTTTATAGTTTTTAAATTAAAAATCCTGGAATCGGCCGCCAATATCGGTCGACACCAAATCTGGCAGAAATCTGATAAATTTCGAAAATTCCCAAAAAATGAAGTAAGATAGTAAATATTATTCTAAGAAACTTTGTGAAAGCGATTTCTCAAACTTTGACCCCATTTGTAAATTAAAAATTCAGGAATAAACCAGCGGCACCGATTAATCCCGATTTTAGGGTGTTTATAAAAATAATTCAGAAAAAATCTGAAAAATCATGAAAAATCTAAAATATTGGGAAACAGTGTTTGAAATTAAAATCAGTAAATTTAGACTACCATAAAGACTAAATCAACGAAATCAAAAAAATACGATCGAAAATTTGAATACGCAGATAAGTACGTATTCCGGGAACGGGGTGTTACATTCCACCCACCTTACAAAAATTTCGTCCTCGAAATTTCGATAAGGGGAAGATGAACACAGGAGAGACTAGGGTCGACAATGAGAATAGGATAAAGTGGAATATTTAGAAAGATAACCAACTCAAAATACAAAAGATCAGGGGTAACTGTTACAATGATATCCTCAAGATCCCTGTTCTGGATACTGGGCTTCGTATTCTGCTGCTGCTTCGCCTGATGCTTCTACTGACATGTTGTAAACTTGGCCTCTACCATGATCTGCTCTTGCTCCTCTCTGTGTTTGATCATGTTGCTGGGGTGGGAACGGAGCTCTTCGGCCAATTGGTTCTGGGTTCCCTCTATGTGGTGGGGCTGGAAGTGCTGGTCTAATTGGTGCCATATTTCCTACCCTTCTAAACGGGCAATCTCTTATTGCATGACTTCCAGTCCCACAGGCTAAGCATAGTCCGTTAGCCATTCGACAGTCTTTCCTATAATGTCCAGGCTTGTGGCAGAAGTTGCATATGATCTGAGGAAGAGAAGGTTGGAATGGTCGTTTGACTATCGGGCCATTGATGGTCCTGGTTGTGGGTTCTTCGTTCATCAACTGAAAGGGTCTCTTCATTGGCTTGTTCTGTGTCTGGTTCTCATTTTTCTTCTCCAGTCCTCGTTCTACTTCACGGGCAATGGAGAGAACCTGGGAGTACGTCTTTAGCTGTTGAGGAATAAGAAACATCTGAACATCCATCTTTAACCCTTGCTGAAATCTGCTAGCCCGTTTCTCTTCGTCTGTCACCATGTAAGGTGCAAACCTGCTGAGTCTCAAGAATTCAGCAGCATATTCATCCACTGACCGATTTCGTTGTTGTAGCCGGATAAATTGTTCTTCCATTTCCTTTTGAGCTGTTGCAGGGAAGAATCTTTCGTAGAAACCCTTTGAGAACTGATCCCATGTAATGAGTTTCTCCAGTGTTGCTTCTTCTGCCAACCACCAAGTTCTGGCCACATCTCTCAGCTGTATCTTGGCCACTTCCACTTGGTTCTCCTTAGGGATTCGGGCTGCTTTCAAGAGATCTGTCGTGTCTACCAGCCATTGTTCTGCATCCAAGGGCTTCTCTATGCCTAAAAAGATCGCCGGTTGTAATCTCCTGAAGTCTGACACGTTGCCTGGCCTCTGCTCTCGGGGTGCAACCAACAGTCCTTGACGTAGAAGCTTTGTCTGCTGCTGTTGACTCTGCATCATCCCTTGAAGTATCCTCATCATACCATCATTGTCTCTGCTTGATCCATCTTGAGAGGTACTAGGTCCATTGCGTGTTCCCCGTCTTTCCATATCTGAGTTGGTCGAAGGGGTAGCAAGAAGGAGCTGGAAGGTAAAAGATTGAAGGGTCTCAGGATACAAGGAATGGATCAAAAGAAAGAGAGAGAGATAACTCTGCACTTGTAGTTGGATTGTATAACCGGGACTCTTGTATTCCAGTTGCAAATCTCTTTACCATTAATTTGCCATCTGGATGTACTGAGGATGTGAGAGCCTAGGCTCTGATACCCTCCTGTAACGCCCCGGTCCTGCGGGTACGGGGACGTCACTGCAACGTATATACACAGGTCAGAAATACCCTCACGTATATACGCTAAGCATCAGTACAGGCAAGAATCAGAGTACGGAAGCAAGTGGTGCATTATACATTCCAACATATGAGTACAATTACAAAGTTATCACCAGAGGTGATAAATATTACAAGAATATTACATCACTGATAGGCGCAAATGCGAGAATACAAAGAGATGTACATGTATGAACAGTACAAAAGGGCGCCCACGAGATAACTGGAGAAGCCGCGAGCCAACAAGGGGGAGCAAGGATGGGACTGGAGCTACAGCTGATCTGTCTGCTCTACAGAAGTAAGCTTGATCCTCAGCAAGAAGATCCCCTTCGGTCCAAGCTCCAGGACCTGGACATGAGGATCCAGAGGAGTCAGAACTCCCCAGGCGAGTGGTGATGCAAATGCCAGATGGCATGCCAAGATAAGTACAAGTGTATTGATAAAACTGAATCATAAGCATGCATTGAAAGCTGTGTCGTGAGCATAAGCATGCAGGAGCAAGTAGATATAAAACAAGTGATATCAAGTAGGAAGTACTCATGGTATGATAAGATAAGAACAGGAGACTAGAGGAGTGGAATACCAGTGGTAAAGCAGGATGTGAACATGTATAGTATAATAATCATAAAACTGGAAATCCGATGTAAATTCGATAGAAGCAAACTCAGCAAAGCATACAACAGACCCATACTTGGCATCTTTTATTATTATTACTCGTCTGACCCATATATCTAGGTATGTGTCCTGGTGTACATCTCAACACACATACATCCATATATAAGCAAGCGGAGGTTTGTTACTGGAAGCTGATGAAGAACTGATAGCTCATACTTATAATAGTTCCCGACCGCCCGGGACACAGCCATTTGGGGGCCTGAAATCCCCTAACACGCATCTTCTGGGGGCCTGAAATCCCCCTAACACGAATCGTCAATTTTGGTATTCCACTACTATATAAGCAAGGCACCATACCGGCATCCATCACTTCCTCCCATTCCCCGTGCAAGTTATCCTTTTTATGGCTTATTAAACATAATTATCAGATTACGGGAATGAGTAGGAACATAACTTGTCATAACAGGAGTACATAACAGGCATAATAGGAATCATAACAAGCATAACGGGAGTTCATAACAAGAAATCAGGTACTACATTCCCGTAATGTGATAATCATGAGAAGAGAGTTATTCGTAGCAGGTATCAGGTTTTATCACGCCAATGACAAGTGTTCATGTAGATGACAGGTGATAAGTCAAGTAATAACCGGAGACAGGTGGTATAACATGAGCCAGTGTCAAGTAGTAGCATGTTGGGTGTCAGGTGATACAATCAAGCGGAGCTTAAGCAAGCTGGAGGTATGAATAGCAAACAGTGTTTAACACTAGAGCGTCTGGCGAGGTTACCGGGACGACTCGGCTTAAAGTGCGAGTAGAAAATCTGGCAGCATCTCGCCTAGACGAATCTAGTGGTAAAGTGCTGAACGCTGATCATGATAACCAGGCGGAGCTGAGAAACCTGACGGTCCCAATCACCTCTCTTTCAAGATAGTGAGAGACCGGAGGCTGAAGGACGGAGAGACCTGTCGGAAAAACACCAAGCGAGCAAAGGAAAAGGGGCCTTGGCCCTTGGGTGGCCGCCGGCCCTAGGGTGGTGCGCCACCCCTTGGTGGTGGCCTAGGAAGTGGCCGGCCCCAAGGAGAGGGAGGGAGAGAGGAAGGGAAGGTGATTTCTTTGGTGGTGGTGTTATTTGGTGAAGAAGATGGATTTTGGTGGAGTAATGAAAAGGGAAATGAAAGAGGTGATAATGAAGGTGAAGTTGGAGGTTGAAGTAGTTGAGATGGAGGTGGTGTTGTGGTGGTAAGAGTGGAGATGGTGGTGATGGAGAAGAAATGAAAAGGAGATGGTGGTGAAGATGGAAGATTTTGAGTGGTGGTGATGAATATTTAGAGGTGGTGAAGTTGTCGCCGGAAAAGTCGCCGGAAAGATCATCGGAGTGGTCACCGGAGGTGTTACCGGAGAAGAGGGGCTCGGCCCCTTGCTAGGGAGGGTGGCCGGCCTAGGTATAGGTGGTGGAGTGGTGGTTTGGTGAAGGATTTTAGTGGTGGTGGTATGTTTGGAGAAGGTAAATGGGGTGTTTGGATTTTGGTGGAGTTTTTTGAGTTTGTGGTGGTTTAAATGGAGATGGAGGAGGAAGAAGATGAAGGTAGGGAGTTGGAGAAGTTGTAGTGGTTGTTGTTGTGGTGGAGGTGAAGGAGGAGTTGGTGGTGGTTAAGGTTTTGGTGAAGAGAAAATGAAGTGGAAAGGAGAAGGAAAAGTTTATATAGGAATTGGATTTGTGAAGGTGATGTAAAAGTGTTTTAGGGAGGGATTTTTTTGTAAAATGGAGGGGGGAGGTGGCTCTTGGCCGGCCATGGTGATGGGAGAGGGGTTTGAGTGGTTTGGAATATTTTGGAGGAGATATTTTGGTAGAAATGTGTAGAAAAAAATGGAAGAATGGAGAATGTTGTAGAATTTGGTGGAAGGAAAAGGGAGGAAAGAAAAAGGAAAAAGGAAAAGAAAATGAAAAATGAAGATATTTTCTTGGAATAAAAAGTGAAAATGATTAGAGTGGCGGATTCCCGGGATTCGGTGCGGATGCGAAAAACTTTCGGAAAAATACCGAAATCGTCCGAAAATCAAGTATCTCGGAACGACCCGCAAAAATTCTCAAAAATCAAGAATATTATTTTAAGATTCATGGTGAAATTCATTTCAAGAAATTCTTTACAGTTTTTAAATTAAAAATCCTGGAATCGGTCGCCAATATCGGTCGACACCAAATCTAGCAGAAATCTGATAAATTCCGAAAATTTCCAAAAAATGAAGTAAGATAGTAAATATTATTCTAAGAAACTTTGTGAAAGCGATTTCTCAAAATTTGACCCCATTTGTAAATTAAAAATCCAGGAATAAACCAGCGGCACCGATTAATCCCGATTTTAGGGTGTTTATAAAAATAATTCAGAAAAAATCTGAAAAATCATGAAAAATCTAAAATATTGGGAAATAGTGTTTGAAATTAAAATCAGTAAATTTAGACTACCATAAAGACTAAATCAACAAAATCAAAAAAATACGATCGAAAATTTGAATACGCAGATAAGTACGTATTCCGGGAACGGGGTGTTACAGATGTGAATATATGTGTGCTGGGACGCTAGTTCACATATTTAGACATCTAGGTATGATGAGTAATAATAATAATAAAAGTTTCCAGCTATATATCGTTGTGTGTTTTGTAATTCAGATCATATGGACTTAGCTTACGATGACGTGAGATATACGGTATATAGATGAGGGTTTCCTTGTCTGGATTATTCCTTCAACGTACTTATCTCAGGAAGCCGTAAACTGGGTTGTACCGCTGGTGTTGTCGTACTTACTTTCATCGGGTTTTACTTTAGATTTTCGATTTTATGATTATTATTATATTATACCTGCTTACATCCTACTTTACTACTTGTGTTCTATTCCACCAATCTCCTGCTCTTATCTTATTATATCTTGAGTATTCTCTACTTGATATCGCTTACTATCTCTTTACTGGCTCTTGTATGCTTGTGCTCACGACACGATTTTCAATGCATGTTTATGATTCGAATTTATTGATACACGTATGCCTATCTCTGCATGCCATTTGGAATTCGCATCACCACTCGTTGGGGACTTCTGACTCCCCTGGATTCTCATGTCCAGGTCTCGGAGGTTAGAGCTTGTGGATTATCCTGGTTGCTGATCAGAATAGCGCAGCGAAAGCGTTGATCGTCGGCAAATCGTCTGAAGCCCTATTCTTCCAGGCCCCCTGCGCGTCTCTCGAGTTTTCCTTCTGTAAACTCGTGAGCACCTTTTGTACTGTTCAAACTTGTATATCTCCTTGTATTCTCGCAATTGTGCCTATCGGTGATGTAATATTCTTGTATTATTGTATCACATCTGGTGATAACTTTATAATTGTACTCATATATTAGAATGTATAAGGCACCACGTTCTTCCGTACTCTGATTCTTGCCTGTACTGATGCTTAGCGTATATATATGAGGTTATTTTTAACCTACGTATATACATCGCAGTAACGTCTCCGTACCCGCGGGATCGGGGCGTTACAGGATGGTATCAGAGCCTAAGCTCTACATCTTCAGTACGTCTAGACGGCAAATTAATGGTAAAGAAATTTGTAACTGGAATCAAGGGGTCCTAGTTATACAATCGAACTACAAGTGCAGAGTTATCTTTCCTTTCTTGATCATCCTTCCTTTTATTCCTAATCCCTTCCATCTTTTCATTGTTTTAGTTTTTCGTAGCCTTTATACCAACTTAAGATATGGATAGACAGGGAATGTGGCAGCAAGTAAGTTATGATCTACTCTCCTCTAGTTCTTGTATTCTTCTTATTCCGGTGCATCGCGATTCTTTATGTTGGGTATTCTATGACGTTCGAGTATTCTCTAAATATTCATCTGTAGACGGATTACTATTCAGAAGATGGTTATTAAGTAATTGCAGCATTCAATATTCGAAGTTCTTAATTATCATTTTTTTTATACCTACTGAAGTTCTGGAGCTATTCTTTTAACAGCAGACATCAGGTCTTTATTATTACATTATCATCAAAGGAATTATACAACAGGAAGTGCAGAAGATGCCTATGCCCAAAACTATAGATCAGTCGATTATGAACATTGCCCTTAATTATTCATATCTTAACTGGTATAAATTTTCTTCAATGTCCTTTTTGTGTTCATTTTACCCCTTATCGTAATTGCGAGGACGCAATTTTTGTAAGGTGGATGGAATGTCACACCCTGTTTTTGAAATACGTACTTAGTTGCATATTTGGGTTTTCTGATCGTATTTTTCAATTTATTTCCTGTATTTATTTTTTATGTGATCGCTTTACATTGAATCCGGATTCGTGAACTCGGAGTCAGCCCCAGTTTGAATCGGGGACCCGATCCCAGTATACTGAACGATTTGACATTTCTGGCAGTCTGATTTGGCTGATTTTAGTTTCAAACTTATATTATAGATTTTTCATGATTTTTCATATTTTTTCTGAATTATATTTATAAAAACCCTAAAATCGGGATTAATCGGTACCACTGGTTTAATCCCGAATTTTTAATTTGCAAAAGGAATCAAACTTCGAGAAACTATTTTTACATATTTCTTAGAATAATAGTTACTATCTTAATATATATTTCGGGAATTTTTAAAATTTAACAGATTTCGGCCAGATTTGGTGTCGATCGATATCAGCGGTCGATTCCAGAATTTTTAATTTGAAAATTGTAAAAAATTTCTTGAAACATATTACCATGATTCTTAAAATAATATTCTTGATTTTTGAGAATTTATGCGGGTCGTTCTAAGATACTTGATTTTTGGACGATTCTGGTATTTTTCCGAAAGTTTTCCGCACTCGCAACCGAATTTGGGGAATCTGCCACTCTAATTATTTTCACTTTTTCTTCTATTCAAATATTTTCCTTTTTTCTTTTCTTTTTCCTTTTCCTTTTCCTTTCCCTCCTTTTCCTTCAACCATATTCTAAAAACTTCTCTATTCTTTCATTACATTTTACAACCCTCTTTCAAAATATCTCCTCCAAAATATCCCAAACCACTTAACCCCCTCTCCCATCACCATGGCCGGCCAAAGAAACCTCACCTCTCTCCATTTTTACAAAAAAAACCCTCTAATCCCAAATGCAATCCCTTTTCTTCTTCTCCCCTTTTCATTTCTCCATCAAAACCCTAATCACCACCAACTCCTCCTTCATCTCCACCACAACCACAATAATCACAATATCTACAACTCCTACCATCATCTTCTTCCTTCTCCATCTCCATTTATTCCACCACAACTCCAAAATACCACCAAAATCCCACCATCTCCTTTACCTTCTCCAAAACTACAACCACCACTAAATCCTTCCAAAATACCACCACTCCACCACCTATCCCTAGGCTGGCCACCATGCTTGGCTAGAGGCCGAGCTCCCCCCCCTGGTGACATCTCCGGCAACTATTCCGGCGATAACTTCAACCACAACACCAACGTCACCATCACCCTTTTTACTACACCATCTTCATCACTATCTCCTCTACTCTTATCAACCACTACCACCATCACTATCACCATCATAACACCACCTTCATCACTACCATTTCAAGCTCCTACATCACCCTTCCCATTTCTCCATCGCCTTCCTTTTCATTCTCCTCCAAAAAACCACCACCACCATTATAAATCCTCCATCTTCACCACCACCTCTTCTATTTCCTTCCCTATCACCACCATCTTCACTTCTACCATCACAACACCACCTCCATCACTACTACATCAATCTCCAATAGCACCTCCATCATCACCTCCTTCACTTTCCTTTTTCCTTCTCTATCAAAATCCAAATCCATCACCTTAACCAACACCACCACCAACACCATCACCTTCCCTTCTCCTTTCCCTCCTCCTCCTTGGGGCTGGCCACCTCCGTGGCCACCCTAGAAGGCCAGTAAACCCCCTCTAGGGCTGACCACCCAAAGAGGCCAAGCCCCCGTTCGCTTCTCGCTTTGGTGTTCCCCCGCTACGGAGTTCATGCGCGTAGCTTTCCGGAGTTCCCAAAAATTTATCGTGTTTATACATTTTCGGAGTTCGTGCGCGTAGTCCCTGTTCGCATCTTAAGCCGAGTCGTTCCGGTAACCCCGCCTAGCGCTTTAGTGACTAAACACTGTTCGCTGTCTGTGCCTCCAGCTTGCTCAGTTCTACTTGATTGTGCTCAGCTATTACTCTATCACTTACCATGTACATGCTTGATATGTTAACACTTGACATGTTATTACTTGATACTTGTCATCTACATGCTAATAACTGACACCTGTCTGTATCACTTGACAACTGATGTATTATCACCTGATACCCGACATGCTACTACTTAATACTTGCTCCTTATTATGACATGACTTATCATCTGCCCCCTGTCATGATATCACTTATCATTTGCCCCTGTTATGACATGACTTATCACCTACCTCCTGTTATGGCATCATTTATCACCTGCCTAATATCACCCTCATGTCATGCTATCACCTGACATCCGGCATAACATACCTGACTCCTATAATTATTACGATAACAGGAATGATGACCTGACATCTTAATATACTCCAAAACAAATCATACTCTTGATATACCTATACTCCTGACACTCTTGATTGTTCCTGCTCATTCCCAAAATCTGATAATTATCTAATAAACTATAAAAAGGGATAACTTACATCGAGTCGGGGGAAACTTAAGGATATTAATATATATTCGTGTTTACAGTGGTATTAGGTATGTTGTGCAACTAAATCTTTCGATCTGACCTGAGGGCCTCTAGGTGACCGAGCGGAGCGCTGGCTCCCTCCTTCTTGGTATCATCTTGATAAGGGGATCCTATAAGACCCTTCTGAACATCTCACGGCAGGTTCCGTCCTCCAGCAACGGAACAATCTTAGGTCGTGGTCCCAGGTATGTACGGGACCCACTGTAAACATTGTTCATTGATACCCCTGTTGGTTTTCAATAACAACCTTGCTTTACTCAGATGCGAATATATATGTGCTGGGACGCTAGTTCACATATCTAGACATTTGGGTAGGACGAACATAATAATAATAATAAAAGATGTCAACTATATATTGTTGTGTGTTTTGTAATTCGAATCATATGGACTTAGCTTACGATGACGTGAGATATACGGTATATAGATGAGAGTTTCCTTATTTGGATTATTCCTTCAATGTACTTATCTCAGGAAGCCGTAAACTGGGTTTGTACCGCTGGTGTTTCCATACTTGCTTTCATCGGGTTTTTTCAGATTTTTGATTTTATGATTATTATTATATTATACCTGCTTATATCCGCTTTACCACTTGTGTTCTATTCCACCAATCTCCTGCTCTTATCTTATTATACCTTGAGTATTCTCTTCGTGATATCGCTTGCTATCTCTCTACTTGTGCTTGTATGTTTGTGCTTACGACACGGTTTTCAATGCATGTTTATGATTCAGATTTATCGATACACGTATGCTACCTCTGCACGCCATTTGGCATTCGCATCACCACTCGTTGGGGAGTTCTGACTCCCATGGATCCTTATGTCCAGGTTTTGGAGCTTGGAGCTTATGGATTCTCTTGGTTGCTGATCAGAATAGCGCAGCAAAAGCGCGGATCGTCAGCAAACCGTCTGAAGCCCTATTCTTCTAGGCCCCCTGCGTGTCTCTTGAGTTTTTCTTCTGTAAACTCGTGAGCGCCTTTTGTATTGTTCATACTTGTATGTCTCCTTATATTCTCACAATTACGCCTATCGGTGATATAATATTCTTGTAATATTGTGTCACATCTGGTGATAACTTTGTAATTGTACTCATATGTTAGAATGTATGATGCACCACGTGCTTCCGTACTCTGATTCTTGCTTGTACTGATGTATAGTGTATATATGTGAGGGTATTTTTGACCTACGTATATACGTCACAATAATGTCTCCATACCCGAGGTATCAAGGCATTGCACCGTGTGTCTGCAAACTGAGCTTAATTGCGTAGATTCGTTAGACACGGTCTAGTTATACACCTATTTCTTAGCTTTCTCACTTGTCAGTTCTCTTGCCTGCTAGCCATATTGTATTATTGGTACTAACATCTCCTGCAGGTGCTTACACAGCCTTCGGGCTTAACCTCTCCAAGGTTTATTAAAGTCCTCTGGACTTTCTAGCTACGCCTGGAAAGGCAACTTAGTGCTCAACGTTGTGCCACTAAACACGCTTAGGTGGAACTCTGCTGGATTTTAGACTCGCATCTCAAGTCGAGTCTTTCCTAAATTCCACCACCGCTTTGATGATAAAACTATGTTCGTTGATCTTGTCCTCAACACTATTTTTCTTCGCTTGGATGTTGTTTTCTTGCCTGCCCGCTTGCCTGCTAGATAATTCAACTATTATTCTTCTATTGATAGTTGTGAAGAGTTTGAAATCTTTACTTATACTATTTTTCAAAACTGTATGCTTTCATGTATTAATATTGATCCCCTATATCAGTACTGTTTTTCTCTGTTCGTACCGATCTCCTGTATCGGTGCCATTTTCCTGTATTCATACCGATCCTCTGTATCGGTATTATTTTCCTAACTGTGATATCTAATATGTTTATTACCCGACATGCTACTACATGCCATTACTTGACACCTGACTCCTGCATGCTATCACCTGACACCTGTTTGATATCACTTATCATATGCCACTTACATGACTGCTTGACTTGTGATTATCATATTTAAGGAATCCTGTCTTACTATCATGTATTATATATACAATGACCTATATTTTTAGTACTTATATACTCTGTAACTCCTGAACCTGTCATGCTCCTGTTGTTCCCGTAATATGATAATTATATAATAATAAACTATAAAAGAACAAGTTACATCAGGTAAGAGAAAACTGATGGACTTCAAGTGACGAATATGTTTACAGTGGTATTATGTATGTGTGCAACTCAAACTTCTGAATCTACCTGAGGGCCTCTAGGTGTCCGAGGGAAGCGCTGGCGCCCTACCTCCTATTACATTCCAATTGGGCATAATATAAGACCCACTTTCTGTAGGCCTTGCGGCTAGTTCCGTACACCAGTAACGGAACACCCTGGGTCGTGATCCCGGGCATGTACGAGGCCCACTGTAAACATAATCCATTGTTTCATCATCAGTTTCCAATAACAACCTCGACTTACTCATATATGAATGTATGTGTGTTGGGACGTTAGGGTACATATATAGGTAGAACGAGAAATAATAATAAGATGTGAATCAATAATCCGTCATTCTATTTTGCAATTCGGGTTGTATACACTCAGATTACGGTGAAGTGAGGCTTATGATATATAAATGAGGGTTTCCTTATTTGGATTATTTCTTCGACATGCTTATCTCATGAAGCCGTAATCTGTGTTGTACTGTTGGTTATGTCATATTTACTTTCATCGGGTTTTACTTAAGATTTTCAGTTTTATTATTATTATATTATTATATTATATGTTCCTGGTTTTATCACCTGTATATTACTCCATTGATCTCCTGTTGTTACCATATTGTACACAAATTATCCCTTACTGGTATTACACTTGTGTTATTATACCTAATATCCTGACCTGCTTATTCTTGGCTTTATACGGATCCTTTAGTTACCGTATAATTACTGCTTCTTAATGATTCATATTGTTTTATTTAGCTGTTATTGTGGACATCTCAGGTTGTGCGTACTCAGTCGATGGAGACATGAGGTATATGTATATAGATGAGGGTTTCCTTATTTGGATTATCCCCTCGAAATATCAATCTCATGAATCTATCTACTGAGCCTGTACAACTGGTTTTATCGCTTCTGTACATCTCACCGGTTGGTTCCTCTTACATGTTTGGGTGTGTATGCTGACGACACGATTTTCAATGCATACTTTTGATTCGTTATTGATACACGTGTGCTTATTCCTGCACGTCACTTGGCATTCATCACACCACTTGTTGGGGCGTTTCTGACTCCCCTAGATATGTCCAGATCTCGGAGCTTGGACGGTGATGGAAATCCAGTTGATCAGAGCGGCGCAACGAAAGCACAGTGGATCAGCAGAAGACCAGTCCGGGACCCTATCCTTCAGCCCCCTGCTCGTCTCTCAAGTTTTTCTTTGTAACTCGTGAGGGCATTCTATACTATTCATCATCATATATCTCTTTGTATCCTCGCATTTGCGCCTATTAGTGATATAATATTCTTATAATATTGTATCGCATCCTATGATAACTTTATAATTGTACTCATATGTTCGAATATATAAAGCACCACGTACTTTTGTACTCTGATTCTTGCATGTACTGATGCTTAGCATATATATGTGAGGGTGTTTTTGACCTACGTATATACGTCGCAGCAACGTCTCCGTACTCGCGGGATCAGGGCGTTACAGGGTGGTATTAGAGCCTAGGCTCCTACATCCTCAGTACAACGAGTCGGTAAATTAATGGTAAAGAAATTTGCAACTGGAATGCATGAATCCTGATTATACAATCTAATTACAAGTGTAGAGTTATCAATTTCTTCTTGATCGTCCTTCCTTTAATTCCTGAATCCTTTCCATTTTCACTATTTTGATTTTCGTAGTCTTTATACCAACTTAAAATATGGGTAGACTAATGAGGTAGCGATAGGGCAAATATGATTTTCTCTCTCCCTATTCTAGCATTCTTGATTGCAGTGCATCATATTGTCTTATATCGGATGGTTCTTTGGCTTCGCCTTCTATTCTCGAATGTATGAATGCACCCTGGGGATTAATGCAGATAGTGGGTAGTCATCACTTATATAATCAGATAGATCGTATCACTACACGAGGAGCGTCGGTATGAAACGGCTATCTAGATTCAGGATTTCTGTTAGACAGAGCTATGATAGTTTTATTTATATTATTCAAGTGGCGACCGCAATTTGTTCTATCAACTTCACGGAGCTCAAGTATCTTCAGGAGTGATCTACCGTAAAATTGATATCCAGAAGAGAACACTTATGACTCATCTCGATTATTGTGAATTCTTGATCATGTTATTTAGAACCATATGACCTAGCAGTCCTTATGAGTCTGTTGAACCACAGACCCCACTAGCCTCGCTCAGCGAGAGTGCTGTATTAGCCACGCCAGCTCAACCAAGCATGGGCCTTACTGCACCCTGATGCTTAGCATTTAGTGCTGTGTTACGCGCTGACTTCGTTGCATGAGCTCCGCCAAGAGCAAGCCTTGCAGAGCGCTAGCTCCGCCGCACCCTAGTGCTAAGCGTCTGACGCTGTGTTACGCAATGGCCCCACCTGATCCTAACTTCGCTTGTGGCTAGTTTCGTCAGAGTTTAGTACTCTAGCCTCGTTCCCCAGGTTTCTTCTGCCTAACGTATTTTCATGGATTTAACGAACCGGGTTTTCTAGCTGCATCTGCACCAGCTTGTCATGATCTTTATTGACAATCTATTTGGCCAATCTGGCAGGACTTGAGTATTTTTAAAGTGTTTAATCTATAGTTGGGTTATCCTCCAGAGAGCAATTCTTATAAATTCTAAGTTATACAGTTCAGAGTAATCAATGCCCAGTATTCAAAACTTGTTACTATCAGTCGATTCTTCATTTATATATCTATGATCAGTTTATCAGATTTTCTTTATCTACATTATTATGGTCTACTTCCAGAGTGACAGAGGGCATGCAGGATATCTACAATCTTATTACGGATTCTTCGTCAGGAACAGCTTCACGCCCAGCAATGTAAGTACGCATTCTGAATGGGTAAGTATTGTATTATTGGGTCACGTAATTTCAGAAAGAAGTTATCTCCATCGAGTCTAGCAGAATTCAGACAGTGAAAGTTGGTCAATTCTGAAGTCAACTTATTTCATATTAGTCAGAATGGGTCAATGTATAAAAGTTCTAGCATATAGTTCTATAAGAGCGATAGTTCAGCTATACAATATCTTAATTATTTTTGTGTCAGACAGAGACATCAGATTCAGATCATGGTTCTGTTGAAGTCTTCAAAAAAGTTAGGGTCTCTTCTTCTATTCGGCTTATCTTATCACTTTCATTCAGTCCGGGCTGCCCAATTAGACCATTCAAATTTCTATTTATCTTCATCAAGCATATTTTCCTTATTGTCAGTTAACAAATCTGCATTGATATAGTACCGTCTGAAGTTTTATATAGCAGAAAGTGCAGAAGACGCCTAGGTTCAGAGTTATTGATTAGTCAGTTGTGAGTCTTACCCTTAGTTATTCATATCTTAATTGGTATAATCTCTGTCTCTATCTTTGTTGTGTTCATCATTCCCTTATCGAAATCTCGAGGACGAAATTTTTGTAAGGTGGGCAGAATGTAACATTTCGTTCTCAAAATACGTACTTGATACATATTCTAATTTTCTAATCTGATTCTTTTGATTCTCTGATGTATTTAATTTTATTTTATGATTATTTATATCATAGTTTGATATTTGGATCCGGATTCTTAGATTCAGAATCAACCCGAGTCTGAACCGGGGATTAGATCCAGCATATTAATTGATTTAACCTTTTTTATAATCAGATTTGACCGATTTCAGTTTCAAACATCATTTTCTAATATTTTAAATTTTATATGATTTACTGAAATTTTTTTGGATTGAATTACAAAATCTCCAAAACTGGTATCGACCAGTGCCGCTGATCGATTGTTGGTTTTTTAAATTACAAACATAGTTGAATTTCTAGAAACTGCTTTATATCATGTGTGGCCAACCTTGCATGGTCGTTTAGCCTCCGGGTTTAACCGTTCTGCGATTCTATAACAGCTTTGGGCTTAAACCCTCCGGGTTTTCTAGCTTTGTCGAGAGCCTAGCTAAACCGTGTGACTGTGTAATTAGCCTATTGGACACCTCGTCAGGCACAACTTACTACGCTCTAGCTTCGCTTGAACCTCTGGCTTTTAATAGCTGTATCGTGTGTTTACGAACCAAGCTTAATTGTGTAGCCTCGTCAAACACGGCCTAGTTATGCACCTACTTGCTTAGTCTCTCCGCTTTCCCGCTTGTTGGTTCTCTTCCCTGCTAGTCATATTTGCATGTGTGTTGTTAATACTAACATCTCCTGCAAGTGCATACACAGCCTCTGGGCTTGATGATCTGAGGAAAATCACGCACGAAAAGTGTATGTTTTGAAATCAAGAGTTAAAGTGTGTGGCTTTGGCTTCCTCGATACTTCCGTTATAGCATAGAGGCTAAAACGAGTCGAATACACAAGGACGGGAGGCGATAGAAGCTTACACGATATGTTCACGTGTATGTTAAAAGTTCTTCAATATTTGAAAGAATGAAAAGAAAAGAAAATAAAGAATGAAAAGAGAAGTACGGTGAAACACAAAGAAGCGGGAAACATAGAAAAATGGTTTTTGTGATTTTTGTTTGTATTTCTAAAATAAAGTCAAAATGAAAGCAAACTCATGGCTACCAACTACTAATATTCCACTAACCATGCTAACCTCTTAGTGATAGTTACCTCACATGTATTCTTGGCCATCACTAGTCCTTGGTTCAAGAGCGTTTCAAAGCATGACCCATGCGATAACTTTCACATCCAAACTCAACAAAACAAGTGTAGGCTACACTTAAACCATCAAAACTAAACAAGAGTAAGCATGGAGTAAAATAATATTAGCTTGTTAGAGAGTTAGGATGTTAAAGGCCAAGTAGAGGCTATTAGATTCATGTGAATTATCAAGTAAGAAGTTAGCAAGTTAGTGGTTAATAGTTAGTTTCCATGAGAAAAAAATTAGCTAAACATGTAAAAGGAGTTAGAGAGAAGAAAACAAAAAGAGGTAAAGAGAGAACCTTTCATACCTTGTCACCTTCTATTACAAGCACTCTTACTTTCCAACTATGTACCAATCTCTCTCCTATTACAAGATCTAAAAGAAATGAAAAATACAAAGAGGAAGAAGAAGAAGAATTAAACTAAACTACTCGAAACTATAACATGAAAAGAAACTACCCTAACTCTCTATATCTCTCCTAAGAAGGACCCCAAAGAGGGTATTTATAGGCACCAGGAGAAAGGGGGCCAGGGGGACAACCCTGACTCAAAGCGCTGGCGCGGCCGTAGCGCACGCAGCGCCGCCTGCTGCACGCTGTTGCGTCGGTTCCCTGTCGGCTGCAGGCCTTGGTTTCTGATTTTGGAGCCCTGATTTTGACAAAATCACCCTCCTATGTCAATGGCTATCTTTATAGGCTTTTAATCACCAATTAAATGATGATCTTCATTTCATGCTATGGACCTAGAAACATATAAGAGAGGTATTATTAGCAGAATTTAATATTAAATAAATGTGAAGATGTGATATGAAATATGCAGTTTTAGAGACCAATCACACCCCCACACTTATCTTTTACTTGTTCCGAGCAAAACAAAAAACTAAGAAAATTATTACACCACTTTCGCAGGTGACGCGATTGCACTGAGCATGTGCAACTAGCCGTTAAACCTCTAGGTTTTCCATAGAGGAGGAGTTTTGTCTTCTAAGAGTTTTCAGCAGATTACACCCACAAAATCCATAAAGAAAGAAATCAAATGTTAGTATTTTGAAAACGCGTTTTTGAGATAGAGAAAAAGTGTTAAAGTATTTTTGTGAAAATTTAAGTGATCTAAAGTCAAAAGTTAACCAGAATTATTCTTCCTTAAACTAAGTCAAAATGTAAAATCTTGTTATAAATTAAATGTAAGAATTTAAAATTGAATTGATTCTTTAATCTTTCATAAAACTCTTAGAAATATATGCACTTTGTGAACTGTGAAGATTTTTAGGATATTGACTCTAACTTTCATGTCATGGATTTGTGTATATTTATTTTTTCTTTTTTTCTTCCCTTAGTTTTCTTAGGCTTTCTTATTTACCCGGGAGTGAGCCTTTAGCCGGTGACTCCCAGACCAAATGATCTTAGGGCACCAGATGAGAAAACATCACTCGGGCTTAAGGACTCGAGTAAATAAGGCCATAAGACTAAAGGGGATTATTTTGATTTTGTCCATCTTTTTAGGCATGATAATCATGCTTCCTGAGGCATAATTACCCAGCTTCAATAAGTGATTTTTATTATCATCATTATATATATATATATATATATATATATATATATATATATATATATATATATATATATATATATATATTATGGCATTATCAGTCCTTGTTTCAATTCTAAAAATTGTGTAAGTGTGAAGTGCATAAATCTAAGGTAAAAAATTTATTTAAGATCAAATTATCTTTTCAATCTTACTTTCTTATCCTAAAATTTAAATAAGATCTATTATTTTAACTCGGTTTAAAATTTCATAATTTTAGGTCTTCCTAATTCCTAAGATAATCTTAATTTTCCTAAAAATAAATCAAAACTATTTCTCTTATTTCAAAAAGTTTTGTAAAAAGAAAAGAAAAGAGTTTTTATACAAAAGAAAATTTTAAAAAGTTTCTAAAAAGAAGTGTAAAAGAAAGAAAATTTAAAACAACCTACGTTAGTAAATCCTCCCCCACACTTATCTCATGCATTGTCCTCAATGCATCGTGAATGTGTATATACATGAAACAAATGAGAAGGGAAGGAAAATTACCTCATGGTGGTGGCTCCGGTGATGGTCTGACTGGGCTAAGCGTTGCTGCCCAATCAAGATATCGTGAATCTTGCAAAAACGCACCAGTGACCTCTCTAATATGACCCAGTAAAAAAATGATTGAATGAATGGTCTTATTTAAAAATTTATCCCCATCTAATTTCTAATTTTCAAAAATAATTACTGAGTCATTTTTTTCAACATCCTTGTCCGACAATGAAGTGTGATTTTGGAAGATGATTGATTTGGACTCAAATGGAATAAGAACAAAAACCGATACCGACTCGGGAATTTGACTCAGATCAAGTCGAGATTCAAAAGGGAAGTCAAAATTGGCTCAAAAATAGGGTCCAAACCAAAGAATTAATGTTCACATACTTTCCCCATCAATGAAGTGTGATCATAAGATATTGGTGATTCAATTTCACAGTGTACGGGTACAGGATTCAATGTTGACTCCGGAATAGAGAAAAATCTAGTAAAGATATCAGAAACATTATTGAACCAAAAAGTGAAATGGAATCACCAACTTGAGGTTCAGGATCACTTTGAAGCTCAAGTTCAATTTCGGAAAAAAGATAACTTGCCAAAATGTCGAGGTGGTTTTCAAAATTTTGGGCAAGTTCAAATGGATGTAATGAAATTGAATCTTGATTTTCGTCCACAGAAGGAATGTGAATGGGTGAAATGATCGATTCAAGTTCAGGAATTATGGGAATAAAACTGGCTCAAGAACGTTACTTAGTTTAGGTAACACTACAGGAGTCGATATTGATTGTAACCCCCTGCTCGCTGATGTACGTATCACAGTATCAGTACGCGATGCGGCGTATCATGTTGATTTGACCTCCGTGGTAGTCTGATTGAGTTGATTTCAGTTTCAAAAATCAATTTCTAATATTTTAGATTTTTTAAGATTTTCTGGAATTTTTCTGGATTATTTTGGAAATTCTCCGTAGTCAGTGTCGATCGATACCGCTAATAGGCTTTACGATTTTTATTTCACAAACGGAGTTGTATTTTGAGAATCCGCTTTCACCATATGTCTTACAATGTATTATCTATATTAGGGTATTTTTGAGAATTTTTCTGAATATATCGAAAATCCGGCCAAACCGGTGTCGCCCGGTACCGGCGACAGCTTCCGGATTTTTAATTTGCAAACCGGACAGAATTTCTTTAAACCGTTTTCATCTTACGTCTCAGGATAATATTCTCTATTTTCTGTAATTTTTGGCCATCGTTCGGGGCAAGTCGAATTTTGGGCCGAATTAAATAATATTATTTTATTTCTTTTCTTTTCTTTTCTTTCCCCTTTCTTCTTCCCAAGCCATCTCCACCGCCTCTTAACCCAACCGCCTCTTCTCTCTCTCCCCTATAAAACTCTCTCCCCCTTCTCTCTTTTCGCCCAATCTCTCTCTCACTCTCTCTTCTCTCTCTCTCTTCTCACTTTTCTCTCTCTAACTCTCTCTCCATAACTCTCTCTCTCCCTATGCTCTGTTCCAAGCCGAACCGCCGCCCGCGGCCCGACCAAGCGCGGCCGGTGCAGCCGCATGCTCGGCCGGTCGGTGGCCGGCCGCCACCGCGCCACCACCCCTCTTCTTCTTCCTTTATTCTTCTTTCTTCTTTTCTTCCTCTGCTGCTTCTTCTCTTTCTTCTTTCCTTTTTGTTTTCCTCTCTCTCCTCTCCCTCTCCCTCTCTCTCTCTCTCTCTCTCGTGCTCGGCCGGGCCCGAACCGTCACCGGCGGCACCGCCGCCGGCAGGCCGGCCGGCCGCGCAGGAGCAGCAGCAGCAAGCTGTTGTTGCTGCTGTTGTAGTTCCTTTGGGTTTGGGTAAAACCCAAACCCAATAACCCTATTGGGTTCATGGTTAAACCCAATTAACCCCCAATCCAACCCGTTAACCCGTAACCCATTTACCTTAAGTTAATCGGGTTTGGGTTTGGATCTAAACCCGACCTGTTAACCCGTCTACCCGCATCCACAATCAATAAAGGTAAATTTGCATAAAACCCCCTATTACATTTCAATATTTGCGTTTGCAATATTGTTATTTACGTATTTACCCTTTTTGTTATGATTTAGTATTCGGGCGATATCGGGAGCATCCGGACTCCGATTTGGACGATTCTGGATCCGTTGCGATCGTGGGAAAGAGAGCTACCTTCCCATGGCTAGTTTGTGAGTGTTTTTATTTTATAAATTGTCTTTTGATCCAATAGAGTGAACTTGGTTGCTTTATTGAAATAAAACATGATTATCCCCGTCGTTCATATTTACTGAATTGTAAACAATATTAAAACACTGTAATAAACATTACACTTAGAATAAGCCTGAGAACTAAAAGACGTTGAGTGTGACACTGGATGTCTCTTTAGGTCATGTTCATGTACCACTGATACCCGGGCCACTATTTCACCATATTCTTGGACACGATTATGACATGTCTTGTATCACGGTGACGTTACATGTATACTGATCCACAGTTACGATATGACACTACACGGTCACTAGACATACATGCTAGATACCGTGCATGTTACACGGATTATGGCTACACAACTATGTTCCACTAGTACACAGATAAGTACCGCATGTCATATTATTGTTATCATCATTACACGGATACTGTAGTTCACTGTACATGATATTAGACACTGACCATTGATATTACATGTACTGTTGCACCGATACTATGACACGTCACACTCTTATTTAGTATTCATGTCCCACCGATATATATACCTGCACCACTTCGCGGATACTCGTTATACAGACAGCACTGTTACATATGCTCACCGCACGAGTGTACATGCATGTGGTTTCTATCTTCTTGCCATATTGATCACCGTGCATATTACATGTATTATTGTTCCCTGTTACCGTATTCATGTTATATGATCCCGTTACTGGACATGAGAGCTGTTGATATGCGATATGTGGAATCCCACATCTATTGTTCCCGTTTCCCGTTATATTGTTCTATGCTATCAACAGAGCTCAAGTCATGTTATCATATTACCCGTATCATGTACTGTAATTGTTCTTGTTACATTGTATACTTGACATATCAGATCATAAAGAGAACTTGGGTATGGGGGAAACTTGACGGTTGACTAGATCATATTGGGTGGATGTTTGGATCCATTGTTTGTCCCACTGCAGGGGACGGGGTAGTGCTGGCTACCATCTGTTAGTCATGAGCATCCCGTTATTGTTTTAGCTCATTGAGATTCCCGTTACATGTTACAGCTCTAGCGGGCTGGCCCTGGTCTCAGCAGTCAGGGATCTGGTAAGGCCGTTGTCCCGGGTATGCACGGGATACACCCACCCGATAAGAACTCCTCGACCATGGGTTTCCAATTAACATGAGAAAACAGTATACACAATAGTGACGTCGGGAACACTTGTTATTTGGTCACTCTCTCGTTTGGATAATGGTACCCGTAGGCCATGTCCGGATGGGTTCGACTAGAGTGCGGGCTCCAGTATGAACTGCCAGTGGTATGGGACACTGGAAGAGATTGATTAAAATACCAGGTGGTACTGATTGCTACTATTGTATAAATGACATGACTTGCCTGATACATGTATACTATTGTGTAGATGTACTTGTTACTGTTCATGATACTTTATCCAATATCATGTTACCTGTATACTTGTTCCTTTCCCTGGTACATGTTACACTGTCTTTAGTGGCATACTCCTCATGCACATGTATGCTCTGCATTGCATAAATTCTATTTGCTGTATACCATACAGACATCATTACTGTATATGCACAACACAGTATTATGGCTATAATGCATATGCCCATCTACATGTTCACTCCTACCACGTCACCACTCGCATGTTCATTTCTATCACGTCACCATTTATTCTATAAACTGGATACGACTATAGACATGACCCGATGATAACCGGCTAGGTCGTGATGGTATTAAAAGACTGACATGATTTTATATTTCTCCTGCTTATTATATCCTTATTATATGATATCACTAGTCCCACATTATGTATTATATTTATCGTGCTTGTATTACTATTGTATATATTACTACCTCCTCCTTCATTTTACCACTCACTAGGTCGCTTTCTGACGACCCTGGGTTTGCGTGCCCAGGTTGGAGATCCGAGTTATCGTTCGGGCAGCTAGTTCATTGGATTCGCATAGTAGACTTTACCATCGGGATTCCTTCATAGGTATCTTTGTGCTTTGTTCAAGTTATCTCCTTTATTCCTGTATTTATATCTGTTATGATCGCTAACCCCTTTCTGCATGTATTCTTGTACTTATTTCCTGCTGGAACTCTTGTGTATATGGAGGCCCTGTCCTGTACTGAGGCTTAACGTACTCGTGAGTGTGTTTTCACCTCGCGTATGTACGTCGCCATAACGTCTCCGTATCCTTGGGATCGGGGCGTTACATTGATTCAAGGATTTGACTCTAATCGCTAAATTGAAGATCAGGTTCACATTCATCTTCAAGTTCAATTTCAGAAATTGGATAACTTGTCAAACTATCAAGAATTTGATGTTGGCCAAGATCAAGTTGGTATGATGAAACTGAAGCTAGATTTCTAAAATGACATGATTCTTGAGTCATATGAACATCTGATGGACATGGGAACTTATTCATATTTTGTATTATTCGCTAGGTCTCTTGCACGAATTTCATAGTTTTTTCCACAACGATTTTTCTTTGATTGGTTCTGAAAAAGAACTATATGAATTTCGGAAATTTTGTGGACATGATGAGGCATCATGTTTTCGAATTATTTTTGGGCCTCTATTGCTTCTTCCAAAGTCCTTTGCAAAGTTGATTTTTCTTCAATTGGTGGTTCAGAAAAAGGAGGATATGAAGCAGAATCAGGGAATGAATATTGTGAAAATTGTGAACAATGTGGTTGAAAATTTGACTCGGGAGAGGTGAATCCCCATTGACTCTGTGAAGAGTTGAATTATTTTGAAAATTATAGTCATAGGATTGGGGATATGGGTCATATTAAGTCGAATAATCCCAATCCGGCATATATGGTTGGTTCACGTTGTACATAGCTGGGTCGGAGTTATCAGAGTCAAATGAGGTTGGGGTGAACATGGATTCATATTATAATTGAAAAAATTGTTATTGTTGAAATCTATATCACAATTTACAAAAAAGAAAAGAAACAAACTAACAAACAAAAAAAAAAAAAGAAAACAAGCTTATGCTAGGGTTGACTTAGACCTAGGCGACTCCTAACTAATTAGACTATCCACGGGGGGTACATTATCAGAATCTGAACACAAGTTAATCGATCAGGTAGGGGCAAGATCAGTGGGAGGTATCCGTGCTGGAGCAACGGGCCTAATTATGCCAAACTACTGTTCTTCGAGATTTCGCCTCTCAATCCCCAACCTTAGACACCAATTTGACAAGAGTCAACTTCTAACAACTTCCCCTTAGGTCAATCTCTTAAATGAGTCCGAGATGTCCCTAGGGGCCAACATCTAGCAATTTTATTAAGGCCTAGGTTGTGTGAGTGGGAAGGTGATTTTTGGGCTAAGGGAGGGTAATGGCTTCCCCACCTTATGTTGTATTGGGTTTTGCTTTATGTTCAGTTCGTGCAAGTGGGCAATATAGATAAGAATGAACACACAAAGAGAGTAAATCACCCACGTTTGTCCTAACTATATGCAATGCAATATGTACACCTCCGTCAAGATCACAATAACAGAAGAATAAAATACAGTATATTGGAATGAAAATAGACACGTGCCTAGATGCAAATGTCTAAATCATTTTAAAGCATCCAATTTATGTATTTTAGTTCTTAATTATTATAGTGCACATGTAATATAAATAAAATTAGCAGCAGAGTATAAGAATATATAAGAATTTACTTAACCACACAAAAGCGAGTGTGGACTTCTGCAATGCTAAAACTTTAAACTGCACACCAAAAAACAAAGAAGAAAAATTAATAAAAATGTGAAATCAAACCGTTCCCATCCCCGGCAATGACGCTAAAATTTGATCGGGAAAAATCGCGCACGAAAAGTGTATGTTTTGAAATCAAGAGTTAAAATGTGTGTGCTTTGGCTTCCTCGATACTTCCGCTATAGCATAGAGGCTAAAACGAGTCGAGTCCATAAGGTCGAGAGGCGATAGAAGCTTGCACGGTATGTTCATGTGCATGTTAAAAGTTCTTTAATGTTTGAAAGAATGAAAATAAAAGAAAATAAAGAATGAAAAGAGAAGTACGGTGAAACACAAAGAAGTGGAAAACATAAAAAAAATGGTTTTTGTGATTTTTGTTTATATTTCTAAAATAAAGTGAAAAAGAAAGAAAACTCATGGCTACCAACTACTAATATTTTACTAAGCATGCTAACCTCTTAGTGATAGTTAGCTCACATGTATCCTTGACCATCACTAGTCCTTGGTTCAAGAGCGTTTCAAAGCATGACTCATACGATAACTTTCACATCCAAACTCAACAAAAAAGTGCAGACTACACTTAAACCATCAAAACTAATAAAAGTAAGCATGGAGTAAAGTAATATTATCTTGTTAGAGAGTTAGGATGTTAGAGTATTAGAATCCATCATCATGAGCCATCAATAGATCTTGCAAGAGCAATGCCAAGTAGAGACTATTAGATTCATGTGGATTATCAAGTAAGTAGTTAGTTGCCATGAGAAGAAAATTAGCTGAACATGTAAAAGGAGTTAGAGAGAAGAAAACAAAGAGAGGTAAAGGGAAGAACTTTTCATAGCTTATCACCTTCTATTACAAGCACTCTTACTTTTCAACCATGTACCACTCTCTCTCCTATTATAAGATCTAAAAGAAATAAAAAATACAAAGAGGAAGAAGAAGAATTAAACTAAACTACCCTAAACTACAACATGAAAAGAAACTACCCTAACTCTCTGTATATCTCCTCAGAAGGACCCCAAAGAGGGTATTTATAGACACTAGGAGAAAGGGGTCGGACAAACCCTGGCCCAAAGTGCTGGCGCGGCGCGCGCAGCGCCACCTGCTGCACGCTGTCGCGTCGGTCCCCTATCGGCTGCAGGTCCTGGTTTCTGATTTTGGGCCTCTAGTTTTGACAGAATCACCCTCGTGGGTCTATGACTATCTTTATATGCATTTAATCACCAATTAAATAGTGATTTTGCGTCTTTATCTTCATTTCATGCCATGAACCTAGAAACATACAAGAGAAGTATTATTAGCAGAATTTAATATTAAATAAATGTGAAGATGTGATATGAAATATGTAGTTTAGAGACTAATCACTTGACTTCTCCGCGGTTTATTAGATTCCTTTGGACTTTCTAGCTACACCTGAAAAGGCAACTTAGCACTCAACATTTTACACTAAACAAGCCTAGGCAGAACTCTACCAGAATCTCAAGCCAGGTCGTTCCTGAGTTTCACCAGTGCTTTGGTGATAAAACTCTGTTCACTGATCTTATCCCCAGCACTGTTTGCTTCGCTTGGATGTTACTTGCTTGCCTGCCCACTTGCCTACTGGATAATTCAACTATTATGCTTTTATTGATGGTTATGAATAGTTTGAAAACTTACTTCATACTGATCCCCTGTATCGGTAGTGTTTTCCTGTGTTTGTATCGATCTCCTGTACCGGTACCATTTTCTTGTATCATACTGATCCTCTGTGTCGGTATTATTTTCCTGATAGTGACATCTGGTGTGTTTATTACCCGACATGCTACTACATGCCATTACTTGACACCTGACTCCTGTGTGTTATCACCTGACACCTGTTTGATATCACTTATCACCTGCCACGTGCATAACTGGTTGACTTGTGATTATCATATTTCGGAAATCCTGTCTTACTATCCTGTATTATATATACAGTGATTTGTATTTCTAGTACTCATGTATTCCTGTAACTTCTGAACCTGTCCTGCTCCTTCTATTCATGTAATATGATAATTATATAATAATAAACTTACATCGGGTAAGGGGGAAACTAATGGACTTTAAGTGGCGAATATGTTTACAGTGGTATTAGGTATATTGTGCAACTCAAACTTCTGAATTTACCTGAGGGCCTCCAGGTGTCCGAGGGAGCACTGACTCCCTACCTCCTATTACATTCCTGATTGGGCATAATCTAAAACCCACTTCATGTAGGCCTTGCGGCTAGTTGCGTACACCAGCAACGGAACACCCTGGGTCATGGTCCCGGGCATGTACATGACCCACTGTAAACATAACCTATTGTTCCATCATCAGTTTCCAATAACAACCTCGGCTTACTCATCTATGGATGTATGTGTGTTGGGACGCTAGGGCACATACCTAGATATATGGGTAGGACGAGTAGTAATAATAATAATACGCTAATCAATAATTCGTCATGCTGTTTTACAATTCAGATTGTATACACTCAGATTACGGTGAAGTGAGGTATATAGTATATAGATGAGGGTTTTCCTGTTTGAATTATTCCTTCGACGTACTTATCTCATAAAGCCGTAATCTGGTTGTACTGCTGATTTTGCCGTATTTTCTTTCATGGGGTATTAATTTGAATTTTCAATTTTATTATTATTATATTATATGTTCATGGTTTTACCACCTGTATATTACTCCACTGATTTCCTGCTATTACCATATTGTACACAGCCTGTCTCTAAATTGGTATTACACTTGTATTACTATGCCTGATCTCCTAACTTATTCTTACGAATCCTTTAGTTACCGCATAATTACTGCTTCCTAATGATTCATACTATTCTATTTAGCTGTTATTGTGGACAATTCAGGTTGTGTGTACTCAGTAGATGGAGACATGAGGTATATAATATATAGATGAGGGTTTCCTTGTTTGGATTGTCCCCTCGAAATATCAATCTCATGAATCTATTTACTGAGCCTGTACAACTGGTTTTATCGCTTCTGTACATCTCACCTCTTGGCACCTCTTACATGTTTGGGTGTGTATACTCATGACATAGTTTTCAATGCATACTTTTAATCCGGATTTATCGATACACGTGTGCTTATTCCTGCACGCCATTTGACATTCATCACACCACTCGTTGAGGAGTTTCTGACTCTCCTGGATCTGCATGTCCTGATCCTGGAGCTTGGACGGTGATGGACATCCAGCTGATCAGAGTGGCGCAACAAAGTAGAGTGCATCAGCGAAAGACCAGTCCGGGACCTTATCCTTCTTGGCCCCATGCTCGTTCTTCGAGTTTTTCTTTTGTATCTCGTGAAGGCATTTTGTACTATTCATTGTATATCTCTTTGTATCCTTGCATTTACGCCTATCAATGATGTAATGTTCTTATAATATTGTGCCACATCCTACGATAACTTTGTAATTGTAATCATATATTAGAATGTATAAAGCACCTCGTACTTTCGTACTCTGATTCTTGCCTATACTGATGCTTAACGCATATATGTGAGAGTATTTTTGACCTACGTATATACATCGCAGTAACGTCTCTGTACCCGCGGGATCGAGGCATTACAAAAGCAATGGCTAGCGAGACGACCACAACAACCAAGTTTGAGGTGGACAAATTCGATGGGAAGTCCAACTTCTTATTGTGGAAAATGTGAGTAACGTCACTGCTCATGAAGAAAGGCACACACAAGTCCCTACTTGGTATTGAGAAAGAAGCCATCAAAGATAGAGGATGATGAGTAGAATGACATCAACTTTTCACGCAAAAACGACGGTCATACTATGCCTATCAGACGAGATCCTCTACAACGTCATGAACGAGGAGACAACTGCTGGTCTTTGGTGTAGGCTGGAAAACCTTTATATGACGAAGAGTTTGTCAAACAAGTTTTTTATGAAGAAGCAGATATACAGCCTTCAGATGAAAAAAGGTTCGCCTATTCTACAACATCTTAATGCTTTTAATAGGATTTTAAGCGACTTATTGGCTCTAGAGATTAAGTTAGAAGAAGAACACAAAGCTCTTTTGTTCTTTCTTCTCTTCCATCGAGTTACGAACACTTAGCGGCCACCATCATGTATGGTAAGGAGACCTCAGATTTTAAAGATGTCAGGTAAATGCTCCAGAATAACGAGCTGATAAAAATGATAAATTCTATAGAGGAGGCCTCAGGACTGGTTGTCAAAGGCCAGAGGGAGGATCATAGAGTAGGGGATCCAAAAGGGATCCAGAGGCTTCTGACAGTTTTGCTTGCTATTTTTGTAAGAAACCAGGCACATTAAGAAAAGTTGTATGAAATATAAGGAGTTATTGCAGAAGAAAGACGATAAGAATTCTGATGGGGCTAGTACTAGTGGAAAGCCAGATCAAATCAGGATTGCCAAAGAAGCAGATGAGAATCCATAAGATATCTTAACAGCTAATTCAAGAAAAGTGTTAAGAATTCAAGAGAAATTTAGATTTTCACCATTGAAAGTTGTAAGAGAGAGATATTCTTGTAACTCTTGTATTTTCTTCTCTGTTTTCAATATAATTTCTCCCCTCCTCCCCATGGACGTAGGCACTCTTGCCGAACCACATTAAATCTGGTGTTCTTGTGTTTTGTGGTGATTTATTTCGATTGCTTGCTAGTGGTAGATTTTCTACGCTTCCACTGTTAAGCCTTCATCTCGGTATTTCTCTCTTGTTGTATCGGTGTTGGTCACAACATATGGTACTCTTTGAAGACCAATTTATAGAAAACTTGTATCTTAAACAACCCTCACAAACTCATGATGGATAAACATCAATAGTTTGGTTAATGTCGACAACAAGAAGGAGAAGGAGATGGATACCGATCGATGACGGAGCACACCCTGAAGTTTACCCTAAGTCTTTTTCACACGTGGCAATGCGGACATGAGCCTCTAAGTCTCTATGGAGGCCGAGATCCAAAATTCATGGTGTTTCTTATGCTTGAAGTAAGGTGGACATTTAAATAGTGTGAATCCATCGGTAGAAAAGAAGATCCATCAGAGAAAAGGAGATAGATGGGTTTTGAGAGATTCCTAAACTCAATAAAAGAGAGTTTTGAGAGATCTTCAAATTCAGTAGAAGAAGAGACAATCGATCGAATGAGAGAAGAAGATCGCTAAATATGTGATGTTAATGATCGTGCGTAGCCCATAAAGCTGAACTTATTAAAGTTGAAGTCGAAAACGTTGTCATGATGATAAGCAAGTAACTTCAACGAGGGACAATTTTGATAAAACATAAAGCGGGTAAGTTGCCTGGCGCTAGGCACGTGCTACATGAGTGCGACCTAGCACAGGTGCGTGAACTATTTGTTGAAAATGATTAGTAGAGAAATTTTTTTAGATGCCCAGATACCATGTTAAAATAATTGAAGAAAAACTAAGAATTGCGTATATTATTGATGAAGCCAATGCTTGAATATATAAGCATTACAATTATATAATAAGAAAACTTCTACGCCTAATACTATAATTCTAATCTTAATACTATTCTTAACAATATTCTCTAACTAAAATTATATAATTTATTAATTGAGTAGTCCTAAGTCAAGCATGTAATTAAATACTATTAACTTGCATCGATATAAAAAATGTGACTGAAAATAATAGAAAACCATTAAAGAGTTGGACCACAAAATAATTACATTTTCTTGAGAGAATTTTGACTTTTAAGATCAAATATGATTGTTGTAAAGTATTTTTCTATCTTTTTTTTGTGCTAGACTTTCATATGTAGAGAAAGACATAAAGCCTCTTAATTGTGATTCACACAATAGTTTTAGCACTCGAAGCTCAGATGACATGAGAGACATGTAAAGACTTTATATGCAGCCTTATACATCTAAGCCACACAATTGGGTTAGCATTCAAAGCCTTGCTCTTGTAGAACTTACGACGTGGCTATAAACTAAATGGGTATGGATTTGGAAAATTGTGTGAATCACAATTTAGAGGCTTCAAATTCTCTACAACCATCACAATCTTAATTATTTGGTTTAACGTAGTTGTAACTACTCTGTAAATTTTATTTATGTAGTTAAAAATTAAGTCATGTGTTTGATTTGACAACATGCAACTCCAACTCTAACTATAACAATTAAACGAAGTTATATAGAAATTAAGGCCGAATGTGGCATATTTCATCTTTACAGGAATCATACATGTGCGTCTCTCTGAACGTTTTTCTTATCAACAAGGAACATTATCATGTGTTACAGTCTGTTTGGTTGTCGTAATTGATCGTAATTCGTAAGTCGTAATTAGTAAAGTCTTTTGCGGTTGTAAATGAGTTACATGCATGTAAGTTTTTACAGTGTTTGGTTGGTAATATAAAGTTATAAGTGAGAAAGTGTAGTATTTTGCGGTGTTTGGTTGTCATAATGTGTATGTTGTAAGTGAAAAAGTTGACCACAAAATTAACTATTTGATGGTTTAAAAAGTTTTAATATTGCAAATAAATATTAAAAATGTTAAATATTAAAATTTTAATATTAACATAAAAAAATAATACAAATTTGTATGACCACAAAATTAATTGTAACTGGACTGTAAGTGAGTGGTAATTGGGTTGCAAGTGAGTTATAGTTGAGTTGCGTAAATGTTTTACGAATTACGGTCCAAACAACCACCATAGTTGTAATTGGGTTGTAAGTCATTTACGAATTACGAAGTTTTACGCCTTTTACGGCGAAACAAACAGCCCCGGAATGTGTTATAGGGGATGTCAATCTACTACAACTTTTAAACATATATTTTATTGTGTGATGAAGAAATGGTCATAGTGAGAGAAGGAGTTATTCACTAACTATTTTTTTTATATGAAAATCCAACAAAAGATTTTTGAAAGAATTTGGTGGATATTACTGTATTATCTATGTGACTAGTGATATTGGGATGTCTTGAGCAAAATGGACTTTGGTTGATGCATACTTCTTAACAAGAGTAAATAGTCATCTTAGAAGATAACGTTGGCTAGGTGTGTCAGGGTTAAACGCTTTCATCAAGAAGAAGAATTCTCTTAATATGTTCTTAAACTATTATAATTTTAAGGGATTTCACTTTGTAAGACCTTTAAAGGGGAGCATTGACGAGTTATAGGAAATGGTCCTCCATTAATATACTCTTCTTTTTTGCTATATAATGGAATCTCTTCGGTTATCTATCCTAGTGACGTACCCCTTTTAAGATGAACTACATAAAATATTGTGTTTGCTCTTCTCTATCTTGTTCTTCCTCTAATTGTATTTTTCTCTATT
This sequence comes from Agave tequilana, assembly GCA_038442645.1. Taxonomy (NCBI): domain Eukaryota; kingdom Viridiplantae; phylum Streptophyta; class Magnoliopsida; order Asparagales; family Asparagaceae; genus Agave; species Agave tequilana. The sequence continues at coordinate 58,818 of JAVJIF010018498.1, forward strand.
GTTCTAACTTTGTATCTTTCATTTTCTGTTGTATTTTAGACAGTTTTATTTCTTACTGTTAAGAGAATAAGGGAAAATAATCTTATTAATCTCCACAATAACAAGGATAATATCATGTATTTATACACAACCATGGGTCTAACTATATCAGGTCTAAGAAAGGAAACCTAACTAATATACAATTGTAAATATATTTCAACATCCCCCTTCAAACTCATGGTGGATCAAAGACCGAGAGTTTGGACAAGAAGTAGCGCAACTGAGAAATAGTCTGAGCCTCAGTGAAAACATCAATCACTTGTTCTTTGGAAATAATGTAAGTAAGAATAATCTTTTTAGCAATGTATTCCAGACGAGTTACAAGACAATTAACTTTAATATGCATGGTTTGCTCATGGAACATAGGATTAGTGGCAATAGAGATGATACTCTTATTGTCACAATATAGATAGATGTCAAGTGGACACAAAACACTCATATTAGGCAACAGGTCAGGCAACCATTTAGCTCCATGGAACTATCAGTCATCACTCAATATTCAACCTCAGTACTAAACCAGCCAATAGTGTCTTGACGCTTACTACGCCAAAAAATAAGAGAGAATCCAAGAAAATAAAAAAATTAATAGTGGAACATAAGGATCGCGATCATGCCCAACCAACGTCTGAGTAAGCTCAAAGAGTGAGTAAAATTCAAAGTAAAGAGTAGAGATCGGGTCATGGTCCCACGAAGATAGCGAAATACACGAAGAAGAGCCACAGAATATGTTGATGCAGGTATAGACACCCCAAAATTTCCTAAAATTCCTAAATTAAACAATTCATATTTGAACCCAGACGGTCACCTATAACCATTTTGTGGTCTCATTTCTGCACTATGTTTTGTAGCAGAGAGAAAATAAAGTCATTAATCCACTACCGCTGGCCTCCTCTACTTCATAACATAACTGCCAAAACATGCTGAAATCCTAACATTTAAACACCAAATGGTGGGTGCCTACTATCCACATCCCTGTTCATGAGCAAAATTAATATTCCTGAGCAGAGTTCCATGTCGAAAATTCAGGCATTAAACAACGGACGATATTGGGCTACTGTCTGCCCCCTGTAGTTACATGATTTTATTGCACGACCCGCGTGCGGAGTCAGGGCTGTCTTTAGATACCATACGACGATGCTAGGCTATTAACCCGAGAGTTAATGGCTTGTCTCCTCCCTCCACTATAAAATGGGAGGCTCTTGGCCTTCTCCGATCATCCACCAGCTAGCAATCATCAATTAAGCTCTATTCTTACTCTCATACACTCATCTTCATCTCTAAAATTGGTACTGAAGTGTTCTCTGGGGATTTGGTCGCTCTCTCCATAGTCTCGTTCATAGAGGCACGCCCCCGAATCTATGGCTCTTCTCTCTCGCTCCTTCCTTCTTCGAAATCACACCTTCTTGTGGATCAATTGTTTGCTGTTTGAAACCTCTTACTGGGAAGACACTTAGAAGGGTGCTCATAAAGTTCTCGAAAGCAGCCCATTCCTTCAAGCTTCCTTCTCCCATCCAATCAATCAAGAGGATTTATCAAGACACTCCGGCCTCTCGAGATATCTATCTACGCTTGCTCTTCTTTATTCTCTTATTTTGTTAAACTTACATGCTTTGCATATTTTAGTGTATACTTACACACATCACACCTGTCCTAAGCCTAGGGAACACAAATCTCTATGTGAAAAGTAGGAATAAAGTAGGTCAATACTGTTTTATTCCTCCTTTTCAGTTTTCACTAGCCCTAGCTAGGCTGGAAAATAATCACATTCCATCAATTACTTCATATTGAGATTCATAGAGATGAATACTACATGTCATCTCTTCTCATTTTAGTCCCTTTTTTTTTCTCACTTTTCCTAGAGCAAAAAAACTAGTGGTCTAGGTCAGCTCTATTCAACTGGAAAGAATAACCTTGCCAATATGCATCTAAAGATATGCGATTCATGGGGAAGCTTACATGCCCATATAAAGATATAGGTGGCGATCGTGAAATCAACCTCTAATTCAAGTCAATCTCATCGTCAGATTTTCGATAGTACAATTTTTGGCGATCACGATGGGACGTTTCTAAAGTTCCATAAGGTCCATCAATATAATGTATTCGCTATAGAGTAATGTAACCTTTATTACTTGTTATCATTCATACTAAAAATGTCCCACTACACTCAAGCCTGAGGGGGAGAGCTTCACTCATGGACACTCGTAGTTCAAGTGTTCGCTTTTGCCCTGCAGGGTTTCCACGTATCCTTCTTAGCACTTAGATTTCTATGTGAGGCCGTTCACGGGAGTTATTGGTGAATTATTGAAAATGCTCCTCCATTAATGTGTATTCTTCTTTTTGATATAGTGGAATCTCTTCATTTACTTTTTTTGGTGGATATAACCTTTTAGGATGAACCACACTACTTGTAGGCATAGGTCATGCATGAAGTCTAAAGTGTTTATTAGATTAAGATTCTAACATATTACTTTTTTTTTTACTTTATTATAGTCCTAATTATAAATAAGATTCAAATTATTTTTTTCAAACTACAGTGATTTCTAATTTGATATTTGATCTATTTTATATTTTTCTTCCAAATAATTTGAATAAATTGGAATCTCTCTATTCATAATTTCACATTCATCTATCCAATTATGTTTTATCCTACAATAATAGAGATATAAATTAAAGATGTATATATTTGTATAAGTAACATTAAGAAATCACAAGTCAATATAATTATGTACAAAAAATATTCAATGACAAATAAAGAAAAAAAGAGAAAAGAAGAAAAGGTAAACAATCTAAAAAGGGAAAAACTCTAGAAAAGAAACAAAATAATTGGAAAAAAGGTAAATATGATTAATTTTTTAAAATAAAAATAAAAAAATTTCAGAAAAATAAAGGAAAAAATCATAGAAAAGAAAAGAAACAATCATAAAAAGAAATAAAAAAGTAACAAACAAAAGATAAAATAGAAAAGAAGAATCTCAAAATAAACAGGAAACAACAAAATAAAAAATGAAATAAAAATATGGGAAAAAGAATAGAAAATTTGTGAAAATAAAATAGAAAATTTAGGAAAAAGAAAAAAAAAGAAAAAACTAGAACAAAATAAGAAAAAACAAAAAAAATATTTGGAAGAAACAAAAAAGATTAAACATAAAATAAAATATGAAATTATGGGAAAAATAAAAAATATGGAGAAAATTGAAATAATTAGGAAAAGAAAACAAAGAAAGATTTCAAAAAGTGGAGGGAAAATAAATAAGGTAAATAGAAAAAGAAAATGGTATAAATTGAAGAAAACAGAAAAAAAATATAAAAAAATAAAAGCATCTAGAATGAAAAGAAAGAAATTAGGGGGGGGGGGGGGGGGAAACAGAAAAAACAAGCATTGTAGAATCAGAAAAAAAAAGACCAAAAACATGTGAAAGAGAAAAAAAAAAAGAATTGTGATTTTAAAAACAAAACACAAAAGAATCTTAGGAGGAAAAAAACAAAAAAGAAAAAGGAAAAGGAAAAATTTGCTACAGCAACCTACTTTCCTTCACTCATTCACATCAGCATAAATTGATTTCTCCCAACTATCATTTCTTTATTTATTTTTATTTCTTCTTTTACCCTTCATCATCGCTCCCGACTTTGCTCTCCCCTCAACCTTGATCCCGACGTATAGTAATTCGCAGACCGACCTTCGTGGTAAGGTCGACATGAGGGTTAGAAGGAGGCGGTACGCCCCCTCCCCGGAGGCTCGGGGGCAGAACCCCCGGAATAATTTTTTTTGGGAACAACCTTTTGTAGATCTCGTTTGTTTGTTCTCGCGATGAGTTTTGTCTGTATTTGTAATCGATGTGGTATTTAGATCTGAAAAATATTGGGGATTATTCGATGTCAGTGAACGAGGGTCTGCTGATGATGACGATGCTGATATAAGGATTTTGACTCATGATCGCAGTCCTCTGTGAGACCTGCGACTATAGTCGCAAACCTTTATTAAAAGACTGGGACAATGGTCGCAGTCCTTTTATGAATTGAAAATTAGGGCATTCTACGAGGACTGTGCTCATTATCACAGTCTTAATATAGACTGAGAAATTGTGTATTTTTAGGACTGCGATTATGATCGCAGTCCTAATAAAGACTAAAAATAAGACATTTTTGTGAAAACTACGATCATAGTCACAGTCCTAATAAAGAGGACTGCAATTATGATCGCATTTCTATAAAGATTCAGAAATATGACATTTTTATGAGGATTGCGATAATGGTCGCAGTCCTAATAAAGAGGACTGTGATCATAGTCGCAGTCCTATAAAAACTCATAAACATGATTTTTTTTGTGAGGACTGTGATCATAGTCGCAGTCCTAATAAAGACTCAAAATATGATATTTTTGTAAGGACTGCGATCACTGTCGCAGTCTTAATAAAGAGGACTGCAATTATAATCGTAGTTTTATAAAGATTCAGAAACATGATATTTTTATGAGGACAGCGATCATGATGCGATATTCGACTAGGACTGTGATCATGGTCGCGCAATCCTATAAAAGACTTAGAAACACATTTTTTTTGAGGACTGCGATCATGATCGAAGTCTTAATAAAGACTCAAAAATATGACATTTTTGTGAGGACTGCGAAGCATGGTCGCAATTCTCAGTGCTAAGAGCATTTAAGTCTTTTTCATCGCGAGTGCCCTTTCTTTAAAAAAGTATGTGGCTGAAGCGAATTAAAATTTGTGAATGAGTTTTTTCCCCCTAATTATGGTTTGATATAGGTGATTGAAACGAAATCCCCCAAAGAAAAAATAAGAAAAAAGAAAACAAAAATATGTAGATAATAAATCAAATGAAGGAATTGAAAACAAATAAGTAGAAAAAATTGCAACAAAAAGAAAAGAAGAACTGGAAGAAATTCTCATGGAATAAGAAAAGAAAAAAATATGGAAAGAAAAGAAAAGTAAAGGACAAAAAAACAAAGAAGAAAGAGTATTTGGACAAAAGAAACAAAGGAAGAATTAAAAGAAAGTGTATAATAAATAAAGGGATAAATTTATGTACGGATTTCATTGTTTATAAGAATTGTTAAGTTATATATGTTCGTGTGTGTGCTGGTGTCTTTTGGCCAACAAAGTTCTAATAAAACCTAATGAGAATCCAAGTGTGTGATGTATTCTTCCAATCCCATCTAGCTGTTCAAGCCCTACAAAAAAAAAAGAGAACATGGGTTTAATTTTTTCAAAAATTTGAGAACCCATTCATGAGTTCACTCTCAAAAAGAAGAAGAAAAGGAGGGAGAGAGAGAGAGAGAGAGAGAGAGAGAGAGAGAGAGAGAGAGAGAGAGAGAGAGAGAGACAAAAAAAACCCTGCAGCATTTGAAATTGAGCTCCTTTCCTGCCTCCATTTTTCACTTCACTCTCTTTCTTAATCCGAGGGACACTCTTAACCTTTTGAAAGATAAGTGTTTAATTTAAAATTTACTAAAATTCTAAGCCTCTTTCTTTCCTTCATTATTCAATAGCTCAAACCAAATGCTTCATTGTCTCTCTACCAAACTGCTACATTCCCACATGCATTGAGATCAGATTAAATATAAAACTAACATGTATACTAAATTACATAATGTCATCAATCCTAATATTGGAGAAATCCCAAGATACTCCAAACTAATTAACTAACCACTGCATCCCTGGATTTTTACATGCACGAGTCCAAATCCGCAGTAAATTCTGTCAGACCTTGAACCTGACCAGGGACTGCTGAGAAGAGCATGAGGGCAGCAAGGAGAGAGCCCACCAGCAGTGATGGCAGATGGTTTTGAGCTGCCATCATTTGTGTCAGTGCTGATGCTGTTGCATGAGGGGCCCAGCCCAGCCAGCACTCCCCCAGTCCCAGTGGTGGGGGTGAAGGTGTTGGGTGTTGTTGAGCCTGAGCCTGAACTTGAGCCTGGTGTTGTTGACGTAGATGTTGATGACCCTGGGGGGCTGTTGCTTGTGGTGCCTGTTGGTGTGTTACTGCTGCCTCCCCTGCTGCCTGCAGCACTGAAAAGAGAACAGAGGCAAATTCTTTTTTGAGGAAAATAGATATTTTACACTTTAATTAGCAAAAAGAAGCAGATTCCTCAAGTTATGTATCAGAGACCCTACATATGTTGACATAGATTCTCCACGTGAGCCTGTTTGGTTGTCGTAACTGGCCGTAATTCGTAAGTCTTAATTGGTAAAGTCTTTTACAGTTGTAAATGAGTTACATGCATATAAGTTTTATGGTGTTTGGTTGGTAATATAAAGTTGTAAGTGGAAAAGTGTATTGTGTTTTACGGTGTTTGGTTGTCGTAATGTATAAGTCGTAAGTAAAAAAGTTGACCACAAAATTAACTATTTGGTAATGTAAAAAGTTTTAATATTGCAAATAAATATTAAAAATGTTACATGTTAAAAAAATTTAATATTAACATAAAAAATAATACAAATTTGCATGATCACAAAATTAACTGTAACCGGGCTGTAAGTGAGTGGTAATTGGGTTGCAAGTGAGTGGTAATTGGGTTGTGTAAGTCTTTTACGAATTACGGTTCAAACAAACGCCGTAGTTGTAATTGGGTTGTAAGTCATTTACAAATTACAGACTTTTACCCGAAACAAACAGGAGAAAAAAAAGGGTAACGAGGCAAGAGAACCTTGAAGCATATGAGATGAGGATCAGATTCTCTCTCTAGAGCTAATAAGATTGATCAATATTTAGATAACTTCTAAAAGAAAAGAAAGAGGAAGGTAGAAACCCACACAAAAAAGGTTAGGTGCTGATTCCACATTCCATTAAAATAAGCAAAGTTTTTTGTTGGGTGTACTTTACTTGGTGAATAAAATTAAAAAAAATCCCGGGCCAAAAACAAAAAGAGGAAGAAGAAGAAGAAGAGGCCACAACTTTTGACTCAAAACCAATGAAGGTTTATGATAAAGAAAGCAAAAGAACATAGGAGAAAATGAAAGTGGTCAAAAGAAGGAAGCCCCCCAAAAAGCTATTGAAACCAAAAAGAACCAAATTTTACTCTGGGGCTTGCTGGGTAAGTGCAGCCATTTGAACCTGCAAAATTAACAAAAATGAAATAGTTTTACTTAATTAATACTCTCTTTCATTTATTCCCTAAATTTTTTTTAAAAAATGTTATTTTTTGGTTGGGTCAGTTGAAGTGAGGGTTGCACTCCCAGAGAAGTCACAAGCCTGCTGATTCTGGCCCTTTCTCTGACAGTAGCTGTTGACAGCATAAGAGCAGTGTGCTCTGACAGTGTTGGGGTTGAAGCAGCCTCTCCGTTGTAGAATGGTGGAGCAATCAGCCCATGCTCCACAAGCATAATCCAATGACTTCTGGAGTGCACTGTCACTCACTGACCTACACACACACACACACCACACACACACACACACACACACACCAAGCACCATCTTCCATCCCACAACAGCAACAACAACAACAACAGATATAACTCTTTCAGAAAGTTTACCAAAAAAGAAAAGAAAGAAAAGGCCAAAAGGATCCAGATCTCGGTAAAGATTCATAGTCTCAAGAAAAATAAAGCTCACCTGAAAGCCCAACCATTGCCAGCATGAGCACCCCACACACAAGAGCAGCCATGAGTGAGAATCTGTGAGCCAAAAGAGATGTGATTGAGAGAGAGAGAGAGAGAGAGAGAGAGAGAGAGAGAGGTGTGTGAGAAAGAGGTGTGTGAGAACAAGCGATAATGTGGCTGTTTCTATGCTACTAGAAAGCTGTAAGTTCTATTAAGATTCAGGTTCTGGGATGCTTGCTGAGCACAGCTTGATTCAAGAGTTTTCAATCTCAAAAGCCTTTGTTTAGACTGGTTCATCAATAATGTTGGCTGATCAAAGATAGAACAAGATTTTTTTTTTTTTTTTTCTTTCCTCCTTCCTCAAATAAATTGAGGTTCAAAGGTTAGATGCAAAGTTCTCTGCTGGTTTCATTTATAAGCTTTACTCATCAAGAACTGCACAAAGAGACAACACACATGCTATAGAAGGCAGTGGAAAAAACTCTCCAAAGATGAGAGGTTTTACACAAGCAGTGCATGACAGGGTTTCTTTTGTTTCTAACAACTGAACATGCGAGTAAAACCTGACTCACTAACGAAGAAATGAGACTGATTGCGAGAAGTCTCAGATTCAAGTTCCAGTTAAGACTATATATCAAAAAAACTAACTGCACACAGAGACAACAGGAGGTTATTGAACAAGTAATCTCAATCAAGAGTGGTGCATCCAGCAAAAATGGAAGGTAAAACTGAACGGTATAGACGACCTACAGGCAAACTAACAGACATGCTTCCCAGTCACAGAAACAACTATCATTAACCAAGACTTACAAGTAACAGTGATAGGAGACCTTGAGTAAAAAGCTGTGGTCATGTATTAAGATTCTGATCAACATATAGTTCAATAGCTTTGAAACTTAACTAGAATCTGATGTTGGATTTGCACAGGTCACCGATTTAAACAAATTCTTCAATTCAACTAAAACAATTCACATTGTACTTATTTACAGTACACTCAGCATGATTAATTTGCTGCACTCTTTTCACATTAATGTAGACGTGTGCACAAAGCAGAGTCCAATGTTACGGAAGCAGCATTAATCCCAGTCAGCATCAAAGAAACCGGCATCCTTCATTTCAGAGTAATACACGTTCTCCAGACGCAAGTCCTCTTCCTGTATCAGTACAGTAAACAAATATAGAAGCGAAAGCGGAAAGAAAGAACAAATATAAATCAGCTGCAATGTAATTGGTGTTTACTGAATAGTAAATGGCAGAAGTTTTGAACATCGCGAACCTGGAAAAAATCTGCTAGAAATGTTACATATAGTAAAGGAAGGTAGAGAGAGTGATAGCATACAGCTGCAAGATCAAACAGCCTGTAAAAAGATACAGAATTAGATAGTCTGATACAAATTATCCACAAAAATGTTAAAAGACACAGAATTAAGCGTTTGATTAAAATATACAGTATCTTGTTTCATTGTTAAAGATTCCTTTCACTGAAATTTAATTTATTCTTTTCAAAAAGCATAGAAATAATACCCAAATCCAAGTCCAGCTCCATTTTCAGCAAGCACGCAGGCAAAAAGTGATACCACAGTTAAAAAAAACATTGCGCAGATGTAATTGTAGAAGGCAGGCCTTGCTGTAGAGGGAAAAGGAAGGGAATTACAGGGTGCAACAAGGGGGGCGGGGGCAAGGTAGGTACACAGAAATGAGGTTTACCTGGTAACCTCTCTCTCCATTTTGAGTGATGCAAGAACAAAATGAAACCATACACAGCACTAAGCAATAGCTTGTGAACAATCCACAGCCCCCATTTCACCCGATTCCCTCTCTCATGGTCATCAATGAACAGAGGAACCCCAAATCCATATACATAGATAGCCTGAAAAGTGGGCACAAGTTGGCACTTTAAATCACAAATGTGGGATATACTGCAGAAATAGATCCCCAACTATGGCAAAGAGGGAACATCAAAATCAAGAATGCCATACAGACACAGACATGAAAAGCAGGAAAATTATATGCTTTCTCAATCACAAACATGTTATATACCTCCCGCTGTTTAATAAATTAGAATAAAGACATGTTCCGAACCTGCACTCGCGATTCAATGAGATGTCTAAAACTGGTCCTGTAGAGCTATCAAATGTTAATTTTCATATCTTCCACTTAATTTATCTTAATGTATGTTTTTTTGGGATGAAAAAACATTCCAATTAGAAGTTAAGTGTTTTCATCGAGCATCTTACAAAATAGAGACCACAATAGGGACTATTACTTATCCTTCAGCAGAATCATCTTCGCCATTGTCATCATTGCTAATTAAGCCATTTGTGATCCAGATGGGGTCTGATGTGGGCACGAGAACCATGAAAGATGTGACAAGATTTGTGACCAGCTATCAACTGAACGCCTGCCCCTTTAAATTGGTGCCAAAACCTTGATCAAGGAAACAATCGACGAGAGAGGGATACCATAAATCCTAGAAGAGAACCTAGAACGTAGAAAATATATAGCCCGCCATGCAGTTCAAGCTTGTGCGATCAAAAAGCAACCCTCCAAATTCTCCTAGACTAAAAAAGATTCTCGAATGGGAAAGATGGTAGAATTGCTAGCCTAAAAGGGTAAGGGTACAGATTGTATATTTGTTTCGGGAATTATATTCAACTAAGGCACAATTAAAGTGAAAGAAGTATGAACACATTCTGATATAATTTGATTGACAATTTCTTTAATAGGAATAGTTCTTATGAAAGCCAGTTCTGCATTGGAATAGTGTTAAATCATTCAGATGTGATTGGTCTTCATATAAGTTACAGACTTAATACTTTGAATGCGTAGGATTCCTCTTCTCTCGTATCTCTTTTTTCTATGTTCCAACCCAATCCCTTTTCTAGTTCATATCTTTCATCTCCCTTCTGCCCCTTATCTCGCCATCTCTATCTCTCATCATCTCCATCTCTATGTATAATGCCAAAAGAGAGGCACGGCATGTCTGGCTGGGGGCATCACACATCACGCAAAGAAAAGGATGGGAAAAAAAGAGCCCACAAATGGACTTTCTAAACGCATACATTGAGAAACATAAACACACATGCTTTTACAGAGAAAGCCCCTTTGTGCTAGGGTTTTTTATTTTTGATTTTTAGTATTCAAATATTTTTAGTTTTTGAAATAATGTAAATCAACTTCAATGGAATGAATCTTACATTTGGATGTCGTAGGGTTGTATTTAAGTGGGAAGGATTCGGCCTCGAATCCTTCCGGAATGACACAACTCTCTCTCTCTCTCTCTCTCTCTCTCTCTCTCTCTCTATTATATATATATATATATATATATATAGAGAGAGAGAGAGAGAGAGAGAGAAATGTAAATCAGCTGACACAGGAGGCAACTCCTCCTATGTCGCACTCAAAAGTCATATTTTCCCGAATGAATTTTCAAGATCCGATCACACATTATCATCTTCATATTCTATGATATATGCATATAAAAATCAAGTGATTTGAAGTTCGTTTACTACATTTTTTTTTGGTTCAAACATTAACGGTTTTTTAACAATAGAACAAAATAGAACATGTAGATCAATGAGTAAACGAACTTCAAATCACTTGATTTTTTATATGTGTATATCTTAGAATATGAAGATGATAATGTACGGTCGGATCTTGAAAATTCATTCGGGAAATATGATTTTTGAGTGCGACATAGGACGAATTTACCTCCTGTGTCAGCTGATTTACATTTCTCTCATATATATATATATATATATATATATATATATATATATATATATATATATATATATATATATATAACAGCAATGCTTAAACAATTGAACAATGGAGAACTTTATTGTTAAACAGGGAGGTTGTGTCTAAATCATATTCATCTCTATGATGTATTCTGTATACCAGAACTTAATAAGCTTCTCACTTTACTGTAAGAAACCGACCTACAGTCCATAAATGAGTAATGCTATCAGACCTAGAGGAACCTGGTTAATTATCTGAACAATCCGGGCAAAAGGGAACAACATTCTTGATATGCAAAAAACTGAGAAAGATTGTTTGAAGAACTAATCAGGTTGAACTTGGACTCTGTTTCAGAGTAGGCTCTCTGTTTGTAGTGTTCATCGAAGTTCAGTAAAATTCAAATCATAAATCTTTTTTGTCTTCCACTTTCTTCCAAACATTTCTAGATTAAGGGAGTTTCAAGGTTTGCTTGCTCTGTACTTGCATAACCTTAAATTCTTCAGACTATAAGCTACATTTGGAAGGTTTCTTGTAGCACCAGCTTTCTAGGTTGACCCTAAATTGCCAGTGTTACCTTGACCGGAATTTTGCTATTCCTCAGAGGTAGGTGGTTGTTACGTTTACAGCTGGTCCTAATATATTTGGCCAGGGGCGGAAACCGAGGGCCAAGGAGGGCCTTGCCCCTCTTGACTTGGAGAAAAATGTCCTGTATAATATGTTCGCTATTCTTTCATCATCAAAAAAATCATTTCAAATTTAAAGAGATGCAAATATTATTTTCTTCTAATGGTTAAAGAGTTATACACACCCTGATTTCTTAACTTGACTACCTTTTTGTTTCATCCTATTTACAAGATGTGGAGTGATATGAATAGGGAAATAGAGTAACTATCAATAATCCTCTATTGGGTGAAGTGTTTCATCTTTTTTAAGTATCAAATTTAGAATGAAAGGCGTAGTTACTACTGCAACTCTCTTTTATAATAATTTACCCAAAGAAAGTGAAGAGCATAATAAAGTTGGTCAAAAGAAGCCGCAGTGTAACTTTCCTATGGAAAGAGATAAACCCACAGTGAATGGACCTTTTAGTTTTCCTTTGTTTTCTTATTCTTCAATTTGTTTTCTTCATATTAGGTTTACAATTACTAAAAACTTATCCCATCATCAAGAAAATCATAACTAACAAAAAATTTAAAATAATATGCTACAAGCCAACTATTAGAATTAGTTCCAGATGCACAACAGCATGTTATATTCATCTTTTCTTCCAAATGGGCCAGAAAGATAAATATTCAAAATGGAAAAAAAAATCTAAAAATTATTTTCACTAGATGATTGAAACTTCTGGTGCACTGTACATCGCTTGCCAATGATTTGCATGCTTAAAATCCTTTTCTTTTCTTTGCTCTTTTTGTTAAGTTTTTTTTTCTTTTAATGTATACTTGACCACCCCCCCCCCCCCCCAAAAAAAAAAAAAAAAGCACATTAAACTTCTGGCTCAGCCCTTGATTTTGGTCACATTCTTAATTTATTCTTAACATAGAAAAATACTTCATAGGCAATCATTTAACCTAAGAGCCACATAACTATGGTGCAAGGAGCAGTAACCAAAGGTTCAATATATCCAGTATGATATCTTCATATACATCGGAAAAAATAGGCTGAAACTTCGTCAATTTTCACCTATCTATGAAGCACGGACACTCACGGGTATGACAAGATATAGACATGGAGACACAGCTAATTTAAAAATCTAGGACACGGGCACGGCATGGATACAACAAATATATTATGTATATATTTGTGTTATTGTGCGTAGCCATATTCATAGATACACACATAATTTACATTACACAGATATAGATATGGAATAAAAATATGATATCTTATATGGATAAATATACAATAAAAATTAGACTATATTTGTTTGCGTGCCTTAATGTTTATCTCTAAGGTTGTAAGGTTACAATAGTTAAAAGAACACAAACAACAACAACAACTAAGTCATTTGTCCCAAGTATTTGGGGTAGGCTACATGAATCAAAAGAGAATTACGCCAGATCGAGCACATGGATCAACTTTCTCCACTCATTCCTATCGAGCAATATGCCTTCACTAGGACCTTTAGCCTTTATATCTTGTCGTATTACCTTCATCCATATTTTCTTCGCTCTCCCCTGCGCTCTTTTAACTTGCCCTAAATTGATACGCTTTACTCGTCGGACTGGCGCATCTGTAGGTCTACGTCGCACATGACCAAACTATCGTAGGCGATTTTCTCCCATCTTCTCTTCTATAGAGGCTACACCTATCTTAGTACGAATATCCTCATTTCTCACCTTATCTCTCCGAGTGTTAACACACATCCAACGAAGCATGCGCATCTCTGCTACACTCATCTTCTAGGCCTGATATCTCTTTATAGCCCAACATTTTGTGCCATATAACAGTCCGATAGCAGTCCGATAAAACTTTTCCTTCAGCCATAACGGAATATTACGGTCACATAAAACTCATGTTGCGTTCCTCCATTTCAACCAGCCGGCTTGAATCCTATGGTTGACATCACTATCGATATCTCTATCCTTTTGAATAATAGAACCCAAGTACTTAAAATGACTGCTCATCGATATTTCTTGTCCACTAGTCTCACAATACTATAATCTCGGATTTTCTGTTTACTGAATTTACACTCCATATACTCTGTTTTGGCCTTACTTAATCTAAAACCTCGAGATTCTAGAGTTTGCCTCCATAACTCCAATTTGGCATTTACCCCAGCTCTGCTCTCATCGACTAGAACAATATCATCAATAAATAGCATACACCACGGTATCTCATCCTGAATAGTTCTAAAAAGCTCATTCATCACTATTGCAAATAAGAATAGACTCAATGCAGATCCTTGATGCAATCCAATTGTGATAGAAAAATCACTTATTATGCCTCCACAAGTTCTGATATCTGCCACTACTCCATCATACATACCTTGATTATGTCAATATATTTGATGGGGACTCCCTTTTTCATCAATGTCCACCATTATACCTCTCTTGGCACTTATCATAAGTTAGATAAAAGAACACAATATATTAAATGTTATGAAACCTTTTCAGTCATATAAATCATAAACATGTGAATAATTCTTATTGAGAAATGAGACAAGTAATATAACTGCAATGCATCTACAAGTAACAGAGTCATACTCTTCATTCAAAATTAATTTTTTTTGTTTAACTTTATATTCTTGATTAATCTACAGTATGTCTCTAATATGTCTAGGATACGTTGCAAATTTCAGGACAAGTTAGAGGAGTATCTGATAGCATCGCTCGAGTATGGGATTATCCAAGTATCAGAAAAGTATCCACACGGGTACGTCTCATTCGACAAAGTATTCGTGCTACATCCTCACCTATGTTATTCAAACTTGCAGTAGAGTATTATCATAGTTTCATTATAAATCTATTTGTTCAAAGAAGTATTGGTAATATTGTGGGGTAATGATGTATATCAACACTCCAAACATTGCCTCTGCGGAAGAAAGCACACCTTATCTAACACAGTGCACCAAACACACATACACACAGAATTCACTACCTCTAGAAGCATTTCACGGTCTAATCATTCCCATTCAAATCAATGATACTTCATTCGAATTGATGACCCACTCCTTAAACTCGATCCACATTATGTAATCATTCAAATTGAAGACCTACCTCCCCAAACTTGGCCTACATTATGTAGATGCCTAAAAATCAAATTCAACTTGAGTTTTTTTGCTTATGCATCATGAGGTCCAAGATGGACAGCTGAAATAGCATGTCGCTTAGATCAACGGTGTAAGATGAATAAATTCTTAACCGAAACATCAATCATGATTTAAAAACTTTAAAGCGTTCCAGCCTCGTTTGGTAACTTTAGTTTCCCAAACTGAGGTTTGAGAGAATTTGGGGCTCAAAACAAGGTTTACTATAACCGGCGTTGCTTAGGAACCAAAATGGAGGTTTTGGAAACCGAGGTTACAAGGCCTCCAAACCTTATGAAATTGGCCTTATTGAAACTCCATTAAGGGGAGTTTTCAAAACTCGGGTTTGTGGGTTTGTAGGTTTGTATGGGTACAAACCTCAGTTTCACTGAACTTAAATGAAACCCCAATTCGAGAAACTCCATTGCCAAACTAGGCCTAACACACCAATTTTTGATAGGTCTCAAGATTCCAGACCGTTAAACTAAATAATTTGTTATTTTCAACTGCCTATTTGATACATATGGCAATGAACTTTAAAATAGCTGAATTTTGATATTTAGGCACTATAAATGATGTAGAACAACTTAGGTGAGGTGGAGATTCAAGGTGGTTTCCAATCATTAAATTTGAAATGAAAGATTTGGTAAATACATCCCAAAGAAGCAAGGTCTATGTATGTATGTTTCGAGCGGGATATGGACAAGTGAATTCTTATTTTTCTAGTGCTCTTACTACCATGTCAGTGAGCCATTTTTACGCAAAAGCATAAGTTGTTGGGTTGTGAGGTAACAATGTATATCGGCACTCTCAACGATAACCTAATGTACCATTCTGAAATGAGAAGCATTTAAATTATTTTATGGTTTTACCAATTGCTTGTGAAACGAGAACCGAGTCCCATACTTATGCAACATAGATAATGCCATGCACTACAATGCAGACAACAATTTTTTTCTAGCATTGTTTAAAGAAGTAAAACCATAAAGAAAGCCACAAACCCTAAAGCAAAGAGAAGCAAACTTCAAGGAGAAAGGCGTAAACTTCAAGAATTTTCATTTTTTATAATAAAATTATGTGCTTAAGTATGTAACACTAAACTTTTTAAATATAATTCAAATATTCAATGTGCCTAAACTTTCACATCTAAATGAAAAGAGAGAATGAGAAAAGGTGTGCAAGAGTAGGGATTGCCAGTAATATAAATTATTATATTGTTGTGATTGATTTTATGGTAATTAAAAAAATAGTATGTAAGAGATGTCTTAATATAAAGACTAAAAAATATAATAGGAGATGAGAGTGAGATTGTCAATATAGGTGCCTGGCAGCAATTAAGTCATAGTGCTTGGCAGGCGTTAGGTCAATATGGGGTTTGGGTCACACCGCCTGACCCGCTTGATAGTCGGGTCGGGTTAGAGTCTGACCTCTTGAACCGGGTTGACCTGAGAAGACACATTTATTGCACAGTTGCATTAGTAGCTTGATGGTTAGTGCATTTCACTTGTCCAGAATTTGGATCAGTTTTGAGTCCTCGTTGCTACTAACAGTGTTAAAAAAAAAAATCAGATTAATCAGCAAATCCTATGCGCCAGTCAACTGCAGATTTTTTTGCTAATCGGTGCTATTATGTGTTTGACTCGCTTAAGGGGTCAAATTCGATTATAAATGGTGAGCTCGCTATTGTAATCCAACCCAAACTTGACTCGAAACCCAAACCCATTTCATAAAAGCCCAATTACAGCCGAAATTTGCCCTAATCTATTTGTTAGCTCCCTCAGCCTTCTCTCTCATCTCCTCACGTGGCGACGATGGCTAGGGTTGCGACGGCGAGCAACCGCAATGACGAGGCGGAAAGGCGACGACATGTTGCGGTGACAACGAGGAGGTGAACAAATTTGTGTTTTTATTTTCTAAAGTTTTTGTCAGTTTTTCTTTTGACTGCTAGTTCTCTCGAATTCTTTCTAATTAGATGAGGAGATGGACGATGACAAGATGAGCAGAATTGTTTTTAATTCTCTCTGCTCGCGGTTGGTGATGCTCGACTGGTGGTGCTGCTAGTGTTCCTCGTTGTTGTTGCTACAGCTGAGCAGCAGCAAAAGTTGTGCATAAATTCCCTCTTAAATATAATTAAATATATTAAAACATTTAATTTCAACCCCGCTTAATCCGATTAACCATTAATCAGTGCTAGACCGCACGAATAATGAAATCAATTTTTTAACACTGGCTACTAATACTTATTACATTTTCCCCCAAGAAACACTTGTGATTTTAGATAAGTAAAATTGACGATCTGATAAAGCATCCAAAGTCTCGTGGGTAAACTAGTTAGTGGGCTTTGATTGAATGTTATGGGTATGAAAGGTCACATGTACAAAACTGTGTATTGTCATCACTATTCTAAAGTTAAATACTGACCTGGCTGCTAATCAGGTTTGTCAGGACTACTAGCCTAGTCGATATGGGTCTAAGGTTAGTGGCCTGATTATTAGTGGGGCCTGATTATTAATGGGGCCCAATTCTGTTAAGGCCATAATAGGATCCTACCTGACCTTATTGCCACCCCTAATATTAGTTGACAAAAGATTTAATGAGAAAAAGTATATACAAAGCAAAGTTATGAAATCTTTAGGTTGTGCAAGGTTCAGCGCACAAAGTGCAAAGCCTAAGGTCCATACTAATTAGCATTAGGTACACTTAAACAGCACAAGCTTCAAATTTAAGAGTTTTTTTTACAATAGGCCATCTTAGCAAATTGCCACAGACATGTTTTGAAGCACACCAAAGCGAGCTTCACATAGAATTTTTTAAAACATCATTTTCTATTCTTGATGAACTTTTGGAACTTATTTCTCCATACTTGAAGCATTGAACTGCACATTCAGGCTGCCTAAGTTGTCATATCAGTGCCATTTGCATGTTGAGGCTCCTTAGGATTTTTTCCGATTCTCATAGTCGCTTGTTCATGTATTTGAAACTGTTCTTCTTGGGTCTCCAGTTCACAGTGATAAATCTAACAGCACTGCGAATAATTAATAAAGCTAGAATAATGGACTTGATGCAGACCTGAGTTGCATCAAAGAGGTGCAAACTCAAACCTAGGAATCAACAAAAAGCCTTGTTCTTTTAGTTAATGAGTGACAAAAAGAGGCCGCTATGGAACTTCCCCGGATGACATAGATTAAGTAATATCAGGGAATGTATAAAAAAACATACCTTAAGTAGCATGTCTGCAGCAACTATGATTCCTGAGACAACAAATGTACGTGTTAAGGCATCTGATCCGGTAGCATGATTCCCTTGAAGTAAAAGGCCACCAGGCTAATTTCCAAAAACAACATTCCAGAATTTGTAAACAATGATAAAATATTCCAAGATGACTGCTTAGCAGGGTTGCATTGCATTGCCTGTGCAAAACAAAAAGTAAACCAATAGTAAGATGAGTTGAAACACACAATCATCGACAAATTGTGTAGTCACCTAATCCAATCCATCATAGAATATTTTATGTGGAGATTGCAATAGTTTGGAAAATATGGTAACACATCAACACTGTCCCTACATAAGCACAACTCACATTATGCCCAATATCCCTAGACGAGCAATTCACATTATATGCACAGAAAAGTCATTATATGCACAGAAAAGTTCACTCAGTTTCCTAATTTGTCATCTCTGTGAAAACTCTAAACTAATATAGATCATAAGATAAGAAGCACCAAAATTTAAATAACCAGCAAAACTCCAGAAGAGACATGTATATCATTGACATAAGAGAGAGGATTAGCATAAATTTGATACTTCTATATGACCCTTGCACACCAGAAGAATTTTACTCTCTGTTAAAAGGTTTATACAGATTCTAAAAGATCTGGGGGCGTGCAAATCTTGAGATTCATCTAGTGGTTCTTCAGACTCTTTCTGCATCCCCTGCAGCAACTTCTGTCACGGGGGCAGCTGCCAGACTGGGAGGTGGTTCTTACCTGTAAATTTGATGGCAGCTGGTATGTTTGGAGGTAATACTTCAGACAGTGGTGTTAGTCCTCTTGCTCTAGCTCCTTCAGCTGGTCCATTGTAGATATTAGGTTGCCAGGTTTATTACTTTGTTCAGTTTGTGTATGCAGAGATGAGAATGCTCATAAATGCGTGACAATATGCTAGCAGATAGGATAAGAAAATTAATGCATCTCTAAGAAGTTAAAGGTTGCTCCTGTTGAAGTTAAATGAGGAAGAAGCGATTGATATGGTTTAGGTATGTGTAAGAAGGTTGCTCCTGTTGAAGGTAATATGAGGAAGAAGCGATTGAAATGGTTTAGGGATGTGCAACAGACGCCGATAAGTGCAATATTTTTGGAAGTGACAAGATTATAGTCATGGAACAATGAGGAATAGAAGTAAACACAATGATGGAAATAACTAAAAGGATACGACAATTGCTAATTTTTCTGATGGTATGGCTCTTCAGAAGCTGCATTGAAGAAAAAGATTCATGTAGCACGCCACAAAACAAAAGATTGGGTATAAAGGCTCTGTTGTTGTATAAAGACTTTTGTGGTAGTGTGGTTGTAGGTCCACTTTTGCTATGGCCGGAACAAGTTATATACGTAAAAGTCAAGTGGCTTTCTAAATAACTAGGTTTAAGCTTTTGTAACTTCTAATCTATTAAAATTCATAAAACTTGGAAGTAAAAAATAGTGTTAAAAAGCAACTTAGGTGGTGACCACTTAAATGGTCCAAACTTCAAGGCACTTCAGTTAGGGGGGCTCCTTAGTGGCTCAGGGCACTATATTTCTAGCACCATGTGATACCAACGATTGTAAATTTATACATATAAGTAGAATGTATAGCCATAACTATGAAACTACAAATGCTATCATCAACCAGAGGAGACACATGCACGCACACACTCACACACATGGCACACAAGCACAAACACATTCTAAAGCTGTATGTATCAATCTTGCAACATTAATTTGTAAAATTATGTGGCTAAGGCATAGGTTATAGTCATGAAACTACAACTCCTTCAATCAGAGAGTAAAAACCACAAACATGCACCCCCGCCCCAAGTGTGAGAGAGACAGGACAAGAGACAACATATTGAACCTCTTGGAGAGTGATTAGTGGAATGTGGATTCCTTGAGAAGAGATTAAGGAAACCCTAACCAAGCACACACAGAGACGCATACCTTGCTTCCACCACGCCAACCGCTCGTGAGAGAAAGAGGAGGGGGGCATCAACATTGAATATCTTGGAGAGTGATTAGTGGAATGTGGATTCCTTCTCAACAGAGATTGTTTAAAAAAAAAAAAACTGACTAAGTATAAATGGAAGAAATAACAAGATATGCTTCTAGCATCTTATATTTAGGTCAATTCAATTCTCATAGATTTTCCCATACCATTAGTGAACCTAATTTTGGGTAACTGGTAGGTGAAAAGAATTTTCAGTTATTGGTAGGTGAGAAAAAGAATAACATAGGTGTTAAGGTCTACGACTAAATTTTAGGATAGACGGATAGAACGATGATTTATGGTTTTTTCAGTATCGATATCATCAATATTGGTCGTCAATATCAAGAATGCCAGTGGTATCAGCCCCATATCGGCCGATATTATACGGTTAACATCATACCTTAAAACTTGATCTGATATTGTCGTACGTATCCAAATCGGACGATATTTGAAACCATGGATACAACCTATCTATATATTAGACTCAAAGGTCTAAGGTTATTTTCGAACTAGATTTTTGGCTTGTGCTATGCATGTTAAATAAATAAAATTTGGGTAGAAACTCTGGCATAGTCACCCAACAAGTATATTACAAAGATACTAAACTTAAAAAGCAAATTTTATACTTTAAAAATGAAATCTGGTGATAGGTTATTATCATTGGATTCTATTCTTTTATTTTCTTCTATTTAAATTTAAAACGAGATCAGATTTCTTTAGGAATGTCAATATATTAATAATAAATGATGTGGCTTTTAGTAATGTCAAACAAAATTGAAATTAATGGTCTTGTGGATTGCGTTTGAATTGGAGGGATTGCTTATAAATTTCTAATTTGATGCAATGTCTTCTTAAAATGTGGCTTTCAACGATGTAATAATGAAACAGAATGTACAGTGAACATATGTTTATCACGAGCCATCCAAATACAAATGCAATCTTCTCATATAAGGGTTTGCATTTTAAGCAGTAGAGATTAGTAAATGGGGAAAAACATAGGAGAACATTAAAGAAATGGATATGGCTCATGCTAGACGATCCAATAACCAATTTAGGTAGCAATGTAATTCTTGGCGCATAGAGTTGGAAGTTGGTTGTGTCCAACCATACTTAGCCATGTTTAGGTACGGCATAACTGCCTTGGCCAGGCACGACCCAAGTATTGTGTATAGGCCTAGAACGACAAGTCAATGTAGGTCCACTAGGTACTCTGCCTTGGCCCAAAATGCCAAATAGGCCA
Organism: Agave tequilana; assembly: GCA_038442645.1. Lineage (NCBI taxonomy): Eukaryota > Viridiplantae > Streptophyta > Magnoliopsida > Asparagales > Asparagaceae > Agave > Agave tequilana. The sequence goes on from JAVJIF010018498.1 coordinate 80,383, forward strand.
ACCGATACGTGCTTGCATCGAGTTGCCCACTTGTGCCCTAATTGGGCTTCCTACCTCATGCCCAAATAGGCTTTCTACTTCTACTTCGTGTCTATTGAACAACCCCCCTTAATTATAAGTCTTTTAAAGTGCACCCGAACAATCTATACAACCTTAATGAAATATCATAAACTATATAAAATTAAAACAAATAACCATAAACCATGTTTTAAAATCTCGATATCGATATCAACAAAAGGTTTTTAGTATTAATGTCGTCAATATCAACCATATAAACAATATCAACCTTGATGTTGAGTGATATTATATGGTTAGTATCGTATTGAATACTTGAAAACTCGATACAATATTATCGATATGTATCAGAATCGGCCAATATTTAAAAAATCATGCATAAAACCAATCAACTAACTAAGGGCTCCTTTAGTGCCTCCATATAGGTCGTGTATTATGTCGTGCGGAGGTGAAACTAAGCATAGCCACAAAAATAAACGAATCTTCATTTTAATACCTAGAGATGGTACAAAGTTCTATTCTAGAGATCCATGTAACATAATTTTGTCAGCAGCCCGATCCCATTTACAATCCTATTACTGTTAACACCCTCCACTCCACCTCACCTGACCCACCCTCACTTCTAGATGAAAAAAAATCAAATCTCATCCTTCAACTGATTATATTGTCTAGTAATAGCTCCTGCATCAATTAAAAGCACGATTTAAAATACCAATTACTTTCTTGCAACCAAACCTTTATCCCAATCTTTGGAGTTGATTACATGAATTCCTGTCCCTCTTTTGCCTAATGTTAGACCTATTCTCTCCTTTGAAGTAGCAAGCATATGGGTACCTTTTCCCCTTTCCCACTCACCCAATCCATGCTCTAGCCACTCCTAACTTATGTGATCTCATCTATATAGTTCACTATTGACTACCATTA